>CAXAKS010000178.1:0-119264 GCA_963969495.1 Ceratothoa steindachneri | reverse complement strand
GACCACTAAAGAGAAATAAAAGTAAGTGCTATGATCATGTGGTTCGTGCCAAATCATCGGCACTCCAAATTTTAAATTCTTCAATTTTCCTTTCGGCCATTTGGAAAATGCATTTACAACTTGTAGTACAACATATATATGTGATCTCCATTCTCTATTTTAATCGCCAATTTTAGGGCAAAATATAAATTCATTATTTTTTATCAAAGGACTAATTTTTCGCTTATTTCTCTTACTTGTTAACCACAAAGAATATGTCCTTAAAAAGAATCTCAAAAGATTTAGATATTGTTTTCTTGGAATATTTAAGTATAATTCTAATTAGATTTAGAAATTTTAAGTCAAATAGTTAAAAAACCTAAAATAAATCATGGATTAATAATCAATTTTCACAATTTATAGTTAAATTATTTCACACTTTACCGCCATAATTGGAGCAATTTTGTAATAGAGAAATGCGAGTTTGGTGATCTAAGCAATTTAAAGGCTGAAATTTTAGTCGCGTGAACTCTAGTCATGGCAAACTACATCCAATTATGTCGGTCAGTCGGTCCCCGCTTTGATTTTGTTGTTTTTATAATAACATTGTAACTATTATACCGATTCTAACGAAATTTGAAACCCTTATGTTGTTTTACATTCTCTTTCGAATGATATATTTTTTGAAAGTCCTCCCAAGTTTAGCTCAAGAATTATATTGTTTTGGCAACAATATCATAACTATTTGGCCGATTCTAACTACATTTGAAACCCTTATATTGTTTTACATTTTCTTTCGAATAATATATTTTCAAAGTTCTCCCGAGTTAGCTCGGGAATTATTTTGTTTTGGCTTAAACATGATAACTATTCTGCCGATTTTAACAAAGTTTGAAATCCTTATGTTGTTTCACATTCTCTTTTGAATAATACAATTGCTAAAGTCTTCCCAAGAATATCCCTGGAATTTAGGGGGAGGGCGATAACATCATAACTATTCGGCCGATTCTAATGGAATTTCAATCAATTATATGGTTTTACATTCTCTTTAGAATAACATAATTGCTAAGTCCTCCTAAGGTTAGCTCGGGAATGATTTTCTTTTGATTATAGCATCATATTTATTCAGCCGATTCTAACGAAATTTGAAACCCTTATGTAGTTCTACATTAAAATATTGAGTATAGCCTATCATTTCCGCCTATAGTTTCTCTAATACAATGACGCAAAGATTTTGTCCTTCACAGTTAATGATGTATGCCTTTAGCGATGCCTATCACATATAACCTTATTAATTATGTAAATTAACTTCTCATTTTATTTCTCATATGTAGAGGTGCGCCTCTGTTCGTTTTTGTCTGGTTTGCATTTTATTCCGTATTGGAAATTACGTGCGAGTAAAATCTGATTGTCAGATAACAATTTTCACCGCACTGTATGTGGATGTTTTCAAGTAGGTGATAGAGTATTTCGACACGTGTAGATAATGCTTATGTCGTTCCTTTGTTAAAATTGGGTAGTATGGTGTTAGCGCACAAGTTCTCACAAGTCTATATCCGAATATATGTACATACGGAAGGATTAATCTTTATGCATTTTTGCTATTGACCTGGTTATATGAACGGCAATTTTACATTCGTTTTTCTCTCCTTCACTTTGGAAATTTATATATAATTAATTTCAATTGTTTAGTTTATCCGTCACTCAACTATTTGTGGTCGAGAGATTAACAAGCAATCGTGTATATGGCCATTTATCCCTCGACTATATTTGTGTTTTAGCTCAACAAGTTATAAAGAGTACGGTGGGCAATTTATCGTAGTAGGCAATTCTCCATTCCGCGCATGCGTTTTGTCTGGCTTCGGTTCTTTCCTTAGCATATCATAGTAGACTCAGTTTTGCATCTTCTGTAAAGAAAGCAAGATCATGGCTGAGTTCAATCCTCCAAACTTTGGAAATGGCAAGCGGTGCTTCTTGGGATTTACGCCGAGAGCTCAAGTCCGAAGATCTGCGAGTGTTTTTGTGTCAATCTGAGTAGAGTGTAGAGGATCAGAAAAAGAGTTGGTTTAGTCAGGTTGTGATTAAGAGGGTACGGAGGATCAAAAACTTCACCATAAGCCTTGTTATACGAAAAGAACCCCTGAATTTGTCTCGGAGATCAAGACCATCATTAATAACTATCCCAGCTAGTCAATGAGATCCATAGCCACGAAAACCGGAGTATGTCTCTCATCAGGCAGATAGTGAATAAGGACATCGGCTACAACTAACACAAGATGAGAAAGGGTCAGGTTTTGTCACAGAAAATGGAGGAAAAGTAGAAGAAACGTGCTACGAAGCTTATGAACAAACTGAACCAGCCCATCAAGCCTGGCAGGCTTTGGTTCTTCTCAGACGAGAAGAATCTTTGTTAGGACCAGATAGATGGTAATGGTATTTGGCAGCCTCAGACTTAGTTCGGACAAATAGATTTGTGTCAGGAAAAGTTATTTTTGCCTTAGATACAGGAGATAACCCTTGAAGGCCGTATGTGTGCCACATAACAAAGAGGACCCAGTCTTTGCTGTCAAAGAATTTGGTTGACCGCATCTCTCAGAACATCTGGTCTCCCAATTCTTCACCTTGAGGCCGTAGTTAAAGCCGACGACGATTTCATTGGATAAAATAAATACGACAATTCTTCTAAGCCTATTCATTTAATGAACTGTCCTATATTTTATATTAAAGTGAGGCGAAAATTTACTTTCTACACCATTTATATCGGTGTAAGAGTGCGTAGCTTTGTATGTAACTTTAAATATTTATTTATATATTAATTAAAATACTATTTTTGTTTAGTTACAATTTATTCTCTCTACTTCTCTACTCACTTGATTATCATCGTTTGCTTTACTCTAGGTCTGTTCTTTACCTCGTAATTGACTCGGTAGCTACGCAGAGCTGCTCAAAAGGAATAATCTGGAGTGGGTGAGAAAAAAAATAGGATATTACCGCCCTAATTGAGTGGAAACCTTTGTTTTCTTAGCAAGTCAAAGTCAGACACTAATCCCACCATCAAAATGTTCTTGTTTAATTAATCTGATGCTTCCTGAGGTATATAACACGATCTGGCATGAAGATCAACAACTCACTCAATGGAGGATATCACTGTGTGACCATCTTAAAAAAATAACGAAAGATCAGCCTGCGTTAATTACTGCTGGATATCTATCTTCGCCAATTTTGATCAAATATGAACAGAATTTTCCTGAATCACCTCCACATTGATGAAACTTTGCTTCCTGGGACACAATGGGATTTTAGACATAACAGAGGAACTATCAACGTAAGATTTACAGCTCGGGAGCTTCAAGCAAAGGCTGTTGAGCAAAACCAGCCACTTTAGCCGACCTTTTCAATCTTCAGAAAGTCTATCACTTTTGATTGAAATGCTCTAGGTAAGGGAAAATTTTACCCAATTTTGGATGTAAAGATGAATTCTTCTACATCATAAGAACGCTCCGCGGTGAAATGGAGGCTACCATCCTCTGCAATCGCAATATAATGGAACCCATCGTATAAATCATTGGATGAAGCAGCGGCGTGTCAATGCACCTAGTCTGTTCTTAATCTTCTTGCCTGAGCTCCTAAACATATATAAAGGAAATGAGCCACTAGATTCCAACGCTTAAAATACTCGGAGAGATATAGTATGCAGATGAAACCTATATCAACTCGCACGATGAAGAAGATCTGCAGATTATACTGAAAGTTTTCATCAGAGCATACAACATATTCAGTCTGAAGTTGAACGAAAGCACGTTCTGGGTTTTCTAACATCCTTTACTTCACACTTACCACAATTTAATACTGCAAACGGTGCATGTCTGGGAAACGTGGAAGGCTTCTCTTAAATTGGGAGGTTTTTGTCGAATAGTCACCATCTACACTGAAATGCAATATCTGTTCTCAAGACGTGATTCCAACCCTCTTTGGAGCTGCGGATGCATGGGTACCTTATTTCTACAAAATAAAAACCATGGAAAATTTTCACCAGCGATGACTTCCTAAACTAATTGGAATTTCATGACACGACAGATGCCCCAATACCAGAGTGGTCAAGGAGGTCTATTAATTATAAAAGCACTAAAGCTAAGGTTCACTAATCTCATGTGTCCTATAGAAATCAATCTCACGATGGTATAACGAATATGGACAATGATGTCAAATGAGGTACGTAGAGATCGCTAAAAGTGGGGAAATATAATTATTAATGGAGTTAATTATCTAAAATCTAGGAGAACGGTGAGAGAAAAGAAGAAGTGAGCGGGCCACGGAGAACTTGCCTAAAACCACACTACTAGTACCCAATTACGCACTCAAGAGATCTGCCCCCACTGTTCCTATGCATGTCGATCGCGCATTAGCCTTATCCGTTATCCCATAAAGAAGACTAGAATAACCCGCCAGGTGTAAGTACTAGTGTTTCCTAACTCTTCTCATCTCGGGAAATATAATTATTGCGATAAAAAAACTATTTTTCCTCACTCTTGAACCACAAATAAATACTAAACAAAATATTTATTTGCGATAAGTCTGACTTCCAATCAATTTTCTCAAAAATAATAGGTTTTATGTATTTTGTTTTTTTTTAGCGAATTAATCTTTTAAAAAATCTGATGTTATTGTGGAATAGGCATGAATACGGGATTTTAAAAAAATTACGAATTTGTATAGGAACAATCGATTTTAATATATCCACTTCATATACATTACGATTTCGTTCGGTAAGAGCGAAAGTCCAGGTAGAGATATAGCAGGAAAAATAACCGGCAACAATTGATGCTGGAATGAACTTATGCTTAACACCAATATTGTAAAGCATATTGTAGATTAAGTACAATTCAACAAGGAAATATTTTAACGTATTAAAGATGTCTGCTCTAGAACCAAACCTCAGAGGACCCACGTTAAAGACTTCGGAGACGTAATCTACATGATCCAACACGGCCTCCTTTAGTTACCTTTTTCTTCGTAGTGCCTTCGCCGATGCGGCGTAAGTAGGTTCTTGCAAAAACGGCATAGACTAGTCTTAATAACCAACCGGTAAGAAGGAGGTTCTTTAAAGCTCAATCACAACGCCCTTCAAACTCTAGGCACGCTGATTCAGGTACATAAAAAAATATTCCTAGAAGAGTTGCTATCTACCGGCAAAGATACGCATCATTACCAACCAACCAATGAAAATGCTGTTGTCATCATCACCCTGAGCGAAAAAAGCTGGACTATGATGTAAATTTTCGTATTATTCCGTACCATCAACAACACAAGTAGTCAGTCAATGATAATCAACACCAGATCGCCAGATCACCAGAAGTCTCTAGTCCATTATCGATTTGTTCCAGTTTTGCTTCAAGAAATGGGATGGATATGTATTCCTTTAGATTTATTTGTAACTTTTACTGTACGTCGTGCAAAATCTCCTCATAGAGTATTTAGGCCATGTGGTAGCTACAGGTTATCTCACAGGGATCAATATAGTGACTAAAATGGAGATTATGATTCGTTAATCAGATATCCGTCTTTGTGGCTGAACTGTCCGTTACAAAGTTAAGGATATTTGGGCTCAACCTTTGCACAATTTTCTGTTCGATGATTGTGTGCAGGTTTCTTCAGATATTATTCGTGCTCTCATATGCGGATTTGGAAAGTGGGCTCTCAAGTCTCCTATGAGAATAACCAGATTTTGGGGGGGTGAGGATACTTGTGAATTACGTGACTTGAAGTTTCCCGCTGTGGCAGGAGCTCGTACCTTTTCACCAAAATAATTCTCGTTAACTCTATTTTACTTGCATTTTGATGCTAGCTTCTTCTAGTTATTGAGTCTGAGTGTATTTTATTTATCTTTTGTTATGCTTTAGTTACAACTGTTGAGTTTTTCTTTTTCTCTGCTGATCCAATTTTTCGGTCATAAAGATAATATCGGGGTGGCAGATAAATTTAAATACGTGTATGTAATCTTCAAAGTTTTGGCATGCTTAATTTTAGAAAATGTTGATTTATGTCAAATTCCGTTTTTAAATCCTTACTCGAGTATTCGACGATCCAGCTTACGACCTTCCGGCAGATGACGCTTTTGTTAGCTTTGAATGGGAGGGGGGAGGGGAGTTTGCGCTTCATTTGTAAGTTTCCCTGTGGGTCTGTCTTCCTTGAGGTGACAAAAGCTTCTCAAGGTCTGCATCTTTGCCGAAAATCACAGTTTAGACATTCTGGTTGTCGAAAATATTGATGAGTTAGATTCCAGCTCGAGAAAAATCCTGTTTGATAGCTCGCCGAGGCTTTTAGTCTAATGACCTGAAATTGGCGCAACAGTAAACGCTCCCTGATATCAAATGAGTTTATGATAGGGTGGGATTTTCTGGGCCAGAAGCAACCCTTGTTGTTTGAAATTGCTATGAACACAAAATTATTGTTATTAATATATGTGCAGGTTGATGGGGATCAAATTGTGAGGTATTTTGGTTTAGCTTGCTATTAAAAGGGAGGAATGTATAAATGACTAAAAGAAAGAGAGAAGTTCTAATGCTCGAAATGGCCTTTCTTTATTGGTAAACTGAGTTTCTCGACTTGGCGCAAGTATCTTTACCAGAGTAATTCGCACAAAATCTTAAGAGAGCAAAAGCAGTCCATCATATAATTCCATGCTTCTTGTTTGATTATTAATAAAATATTTGTTCACATTACTTGTTGGAAAATTGTTTACTCTTTAGTGTTTAGTCAGATATGTTATCGTCTTTGAATATATAAGGTGGTAAAAAGTCATAGTCTAACCATTAACTCTGCATGGCCGGTTCCAATAGCGCCTCTGAAAAAGAGAAGGGTTGGCTGATGGGTGCAGATACCTCACCCATAAAACCAAACACGATTACACGCAAACAGAAAGTTTAAAATAAGGTTAAATATAAATAGACACTTTGACAAGAGCTATTTTCCTTTCTTTTGAAACAGAGAGAGAGGAAAACCTTATAAATGGAATAAATAGGGAAGCTGATCATATAGAAGGTCTGTAGTAAGAAAGAGAGGGTCGGGGACAAATGAATCTTTAGAAGAATAAACAAGTAGAATAGCTTAAATAAATAAAGAAAGAAAAAAGTAAAGTACCAAATTATAAATGAAAAATATAATGAATAATTAAATAAAGAAGGGAAAGGGTATTGACCCCAGTGGGAGCCAATGTGCCCGGCTAAGGGGCAATGTCATTTACTTAAAACTTGTAATCACTTAAGTAAACGATCTTTAACTCACTCATAAGACTCGCTCAAGAAAGGACCCTTTTCGTTTAAATGCTCTGAACTGGTATGTAGACCAGATTTTTGCTTACCCCTTTGAAAACCGTTTGGCTGCATGTGCGTTTTAACGCACGAAACTGGTTCCACCACTATTTTTACTATTTAAGCCATACTCTTGGTACTGGTAAAGCCAGTTACTTTATATTTCCGTTTAATCACTGTTTAAGTTGTTCTTAGTGCCCTCAGGACCATATATGGTGAACCCTCCTTCTATAGACGTCTCCAATTTTTACCCACTATAATTATTGGTTATAGGGTATTTTTAAACTAGTATAAATATACTTTTGCTGATCATATTGAGTCAATTTCCTACATACAAAACAAAATTTCCCATTCACTTCTCCTCTCTTTTTCATGATTTACTACAGGAAATAGGGAAATAATCACATTACTACTGGGACATGAAATATAAAACTTCACATGATGCCAGGAAACTTATACACAGGGCTACCGAAAACAAATATTGGCCTGAACGTAACTCAAGTTAATGAAGTGCTACTAAATCAAATAAGATTTCAGAATCGGAATCAGCATAATTATTTTGTTTGCAAAACCCAGCAGAAAATAAGCATTAATACATGTTTGGCTAAAATATGACTTAGATCATGAAAAGAGATATTTGGGGTTGAAAGCAATATTATTTATACATACGAGTAACAACAAGGAGTAACAACAAGGAAAGAAGGTACCCTAGGAGACCTTACGGTCCATTCAAAGAGGGTACCTTTGGACTAGCAATCGAGCGGGCACATGGCTGCTCAATTGTTTTGCGTAACGAGTAGAATGAATACCACAAACAAAAAGTTCAAACCATTTAATCTTTCCTGAATTTTTCCTCCTATATTTTCCACGCTTGGATAAATCGATAACCAAAGAACGTCCTGACCCCTTTCAATCACTTATATATTATAAGATTAGAAACTAGACTTCGTGTAACTTCCGATAGATGTGAACTAATAAAAAAGTTGTATTCTAGGTGTTTTCCATAGCTAAGATGTAAAAAGAAAGGAGTAATGAGAATGCATTAGAAGGGAGCGTATTAGGGCATGTAGGGCACAATACCTTCTGTAAAATATACATAAATGAAACTAAGAACTTACAAATACGAACTTGCTCCCTCTACTGGTAAACCTTTGCAAAGACCTACATTCTTCGGTGGTAGATGAATATATTATGTCACATACATGTGTATACCCTTATATAAATAATCATAAAGAAAAGTTTGAATTAGTTAATGGATAGGAAATACCGCCCCCCCGCCCACACCTAACTGAATTAATTGGCATTTGTAATTAATATTTGGACATGTAGGAAAAGTTCTTATATCCTTGATAAGGAGTCATGGTATAAAATATTAAATTTGATTAAGCATGACCTCAATAGGAACTACTTATGAATCACATGCATTTTTAAAAAGCAATTCCGAAAGTGCTACTAATTTGTGTAAAGAGAATATTGGTTTTAAGACCACTTAGAAACCTCTCAAGAAAATCCTCAACTCGAGTTGCACTGAGAGGCGGAATATAACTCCTTTTCTTGGCATATTATCAAAGCAATTCTGAACTGAGTAAAAGACCGAATGTTGATCTTTACTAAGCTTTTTATCGGCGAAGAAGGTAAATATAACAGTGTAGGTATAAATAGATATCTTATTTCCTGTGGTAAAGTATCCGATACGGTTTATATGGGGATCGAAAATGTAAGGGTTAAATATTATTTTATATTCAAGGAATATTAACAATTATATATCAAAGAAAGGTCTTAAGTATTATTGATTATGTGATTCTTTGCTTTAAGATATCAAACCACTATTTAGCGAACCTTAACAAGGCATTTTTCTAGTTTCTGAAAGATTTACGGACGGATTAAATATATTTGCTAACATTTGAAATTTCGGCCAAAACATATATATATATAAAAATACATAATTCCATCTGAAAGTGGTAATCCTACGCTAGAATTTATAATTTACCATGAATAAAATGGTACTTACCGAGTATTGCAAAAACCTGTTACACTCGTCAAGACGCTCTCAACACAGTTCGCAGTGATAGTTTTGATGAAATTTGACAGGTTTTTATTGTTTTAACATAGAAATATGCGTTAAATTTTAATATGAATCAATGTGGCTCCCCTCAGCGGCAAGCACACGCTCTAGGCGATACCTGAAGGCCGCGCAAATGTTGCGGACGAAGTCCTTCCTCATGGTGGGCCCGCACGCGGTTGAAGAAGGACTTCAGCTCATCGACGTTGCTGTGGCGGACATTGCAGGCCTTGCCCTCAGCATGCGTCCACACGCAGTATTCAAGGAAAATGCGGTTAGGCGACTGCGGCGGCCAAAATCCGTCGACCAAAAGTTCATGTTCAACCTCAGCCACATTTACACGGACTTGGCCGTTTGTGCCAGTGCACCATCATGCTGAAGGACGTAGTCAGCCTTCTTCGTGGTTTTCTCGCCATGTAATCGGCCGTGGTTAGCCTGTAAACGGCTGTAGAACCACGTCGGCGGCATCTTCTAGCCATTAGAAGCCACAATGCCGGGCATCATCAGGGAGGCCAGGTGTTTGATCGATGACACGTAGCGGACCTCAAAGACGACCAGGCCGACATTTACCAGGCAGTTTTCCTTTTTATGATGATAATGCGAGTGACATGACGCTTCAAGTCGTTGAGAAGGCGACGGCATTGGTCCCGATGTTGTCCGCGTATATAGTCATTGAGCAGAGACCTTTCCACGTACCTCAAGTTCTTGCGCCTTCTTCCCTGAGAGCACAGGAACTGTGGCCACCGAGACGTTTTTCTTCTTGGCGAGCGCTGTAACTTTGAGCTCCGGGCCAGTTACTCCTAACCAAATGGTTTAACAACTTGAGATCTGCCTGAATCAGGTCTATTTTAGAGGTCTTACCCCTTATTGAGCCTCTCCACGATTCGGTGGATGGTCATCCGATTGACGTTGAGGCGCTTGACGATGTCAGTCTTGTTGTGTCCCGCGCGCAGGGGAGCAGAGATCTCCATTCTTTTCACTTTCATCTCGACACTTCCACACATTAGAAAAGTCGTTTTGAGGACACCGGCTAAAAAAGTAAAATTTTAAGCTTTTTTGAAATATAAAAAAATACGGGTGTAACAGAACTTTTGCAAAACCCGGTACGCAATTTGAATTCAGTTTTATTATTGTGAAAAATTCGGGATTAAGGGCCAATCTGACAGATCAATATTGACCAGAAGAATTATTTCTTATCAAATGAAAACATAAAGTTTTATCAAATAAGAAAATAATTTTCGGAACCACATATTAAACTATTCATACAAAATATGTTAAAATTATTTTAACAGTTAAATGGGGCAATATCCAATCCGAAAGAATTCTGCCTCATGGAGTTAAATGCTTCCGATAGTTTCTTTTTGTTTAGAAACAATCGTAAATTTACAGCATTATATAAATAACATCCTACCTAAGAAAAAATGTCATTGAGTTGCATGTTTATTAATGTTCAATTACTTTTTATTTTCAATCTAAGTGTAATATTATTTTAACATAACCTGTATATCTATTTATAAATGAAGGGGGAAAATTAGACCAAAAATCAACTCGTCATCTGAAATGCAAATTTTTGGAAAATTATTTAGAGGCAAGAAAATTTTTTTAGAAGGTAAATACTGTAGACTTGTTTAAGAGAGAATATAAAAGCTCTCAGAAAATAGACAAGAAGCTAGAAAAAAAACTAACCTACTATATATAAAACATGCCAAAAATATTTAATTGGCCATAAAAGATCAGTTGGAGCGGAATAAATTTATTTATAAGCTCATAAAAGCGACGACCATAATGTATTTTGTGACGGATTCGGAGACGGTCAGCCAGGCAGTTATTACTCCTCCTGCACACTCAATTAAATTTTAAGGGGAAGGTGTTTTATTTGACGCGAGGCTCAAGGCAGGTTGTCTACTTGTTTTCAAGGCGAATTTACTTATATTTTTTAAATTTAATGAAAATGCGGTGAATGCCGATCTATACTTTCCCAAGTGACATTTGAATTTATGAACAGAGGAATTTAAGAGAGATTCACTGTATTCACCGGAGTATCCCTTTAGAAGTCACGCAAACACATATATTCTAATTAGACTCGCATCTTGCGATTAGAATAAACGTGAGGGACGAAATGAAGAAACATGATATTGAAGCTGCACTTCTGCGTGGTAACGAAAATAGTTAGTAAAGGAATGGAATCAATAAAAACTCATAAAGGGTTTTTTAAAGGATTTCGTTAAGAGAGCAAAAAGGTGAGGTCGTAAGAGTGCAAACACAGTTAGTTACACATTAAACCTGCCTGGAAAGTGCCAATTAGAGCCAGCAACGACCTATCTGTTAGCTGGCATCTTCGGTCGCAAATTAATTTAAAATGCACTGAAGCCGAATTTAATGGGTTTCGTAGCGTCTCTCTGATGACCTGTTTGCCTCCAGAGATCCTTCCTCCTTCACCTTCTGTCACGCAGCATTTGGTTCTTTACTCAGTTCCATTTTTCGGACTCAGAATATTATTACATTTTACGCGAAATGAGTAGGTAGGGATGGAAATGGTTTGTCCGATACATTTGATTATTAATTCAAAAAGATAAATAATTATTCGAAGGCAGGGAAGCATATAAATTACTTTACCAACTGAGGATGCATTCTGAATTGAGACATAAATTCTGTTTTTCCCTATAAGTAGTTGAACTAAATTCTAAATAATGAAAGGGTAGCAACAAATTAATTAGCTTTTGAAATATAAAATTACTAGTCGTGTGAACATCATGGTGCTGTAAATGTACGCAAGAGTAAGAATAAAGTGTGTGTTGTACACTGTATGTACATTGTACATACTGTTCGCTGTAATGTTTAAGCTTTTTTCTTATTTTTATTATTGGCCAATTCGTCCTCGTAGAGGATTTGAGGTCTCCTAACATTCTAACTTTATTTTCTATGGAGCACAGCCATAATTATATTCAAATTTCCAGTAATATAAACGCAAATGATAGTACAAAATATTATTGAATATACATATATTTGTGAGTATAATTAAGTTACAGAGTAGCACGTGAAGATAGCATTAATTGCAATCACCCACAGAAAAGTGAGATGGCTTTTGTTAACTTCAAAGTCTACTCATGTCATTATTAAGGAAATCTATACGAAAAATAAGTCAAGAATGAATCTTTGTTAAAAATTGAAGCACCGCCACTTAATTATGCAAAAAATTAGGAATGAAAGTGGAAAACCACATCCACAGCTATGTGTGTGAGATAGTGAGTTCAAACCATGAAGCACCAGAGGTAAAGAATGCAGTCTGGAGCAACGAATAAGGCGAGAGATATAGATGGAGAGAGAAAGTTTGGTGTAAGGAGAAAGGGGAAAGAAGAAAGCAAAGGATAGGGAGAAGGTCAAAATCCCAGAATAGGAAATAAAAAAATGAAAAAATAGGATTATAAGAGAAATATCCAACAAAACAAGACACAAGATAAATTTAATAATCAATGCAAAATAATGAACGGCTCTGGAATAGAATTTATTTTAAGATGAGCCTCTTGATAACGGGATCAATATTAAATAGGTTAAGCGAACCTAAAATATTAGACATCACTGGTGAAGATAATGAGAATTTTGACGCAGAAAACGAAACAAGGATTATGGAAGAAATGAATCTCCATCTGGGCAAGACCTACCCCACTAGACAGGATACCTTAGAGACGATGAAAAGATAAAGATGGATGAATTAAGGTTGGTAGTTCTGGCCTTTAAACAGAAAGCATTAGGTACATCAGGGCTAACGAAAGCGAGCACAGGTCAGCGCCCTGAGAACGTACTGGAGGGGATGTTGGTAATTTTCAATGCATGCTGGAACATCGGATACTTCACGGACAGACTGAGAGTGGCCAAAATGTTTTTTTGGCTAATACCAAGCATACCAACAACGGAGGTCAACGCATACAGACTCACCTCACTGCTTAATTTTAGAGCAAAATTATTGGGAAAAATTGTATGCAGCAGATTGATTAATCGCCTCGAAACCAACCGTAAGTTCAACCACCAACAGTACGGATTCAGGAGAAAGAAAGGTACAGAGATGGCCCTAGCGCTGACTACAGACAAGCTGGTCAAAGCAAAGAGTGAAGGCAAGATGGTTTATCTAGTGGAGGGATTGTTTCAAATAGAAAATGGTAGAGTGGAGGAGCTTGGTGAGAAAATGATCAGACTGTTATGCAGTTTCATTAGCGACAGAAGCTCCCACAGGAGAGCTGCCTCTCTCCAGTCCTCTACACCATTTATACCAAGGATGTACTGTTTTTTCTTAGCCGCTAAACAGCATATGTACAGTTTGCAAATGACGTCACACAGATCATTGCGACTTCAACTATAACAGCAAGAAATGCGGCCAAGAATATAGCAAAAGAGATCCTAAACTTAAATAGATACGAGAAAGTATGGAAGATAAAGACCAATAGTGTTAAATTTGCAGTGATACCCATCAACAAGAGAAAATTAGTGATCATTAGAGCTGCGGGCAAGGGATTTGAATATAAAGACGAAGCTAATGTATTGGGTCAGAAGATATATAAAACCGGCTACAGAACAAACGTGGTGGATATGATAAGAATAATTAAGGTGTAGTTGGCGCAGCTAGGGAGGTTTTCACGGCTGTCGCCGTCTAAAAGCAAACTCTACATGGCAATAGTCCGAGTCACCCTACTGTACCCAGCTGTTCCGTTATATATTACTCCGAAGAGTGTCATAATTAAATTTCAGAGGGTACCAAACCAAGGTACACGATGGATTACAAGCAACAAGTGGATGGACCTGAGAAGGCAAGACGGATTACATAGGGAATTAAGATTGAAACCGGTTAATATAGTCGTAAATGAGAGGGCAGTGGAAATCTGGAGAAAGAATGAGAAAGAGCTGGGAAATGGTTGAGAGGACAGAATAAGACTAAGAGAGGGAATTGAAATGAAACTTAAATTACTTAGTAGCAAGAAAAAGATAAAAACGAATCCAGTCCGAAGGTTTATGTATACATGGGACTAATAAGAGAGAAAAAGTCGCTTTAAACAGAAAAGGAAAATTATACAGAAAGAGTGAAATCCAACTAAGTATTGATTTAGTCAAGAGAAAAATGAGTCGGAAGGAATGAAATGAAAGGAGCATCTAGTTATCTGGAAACTACACACACACCTCCTCACCAACACATCCCTACACCTACTTCTAATTTTAACATTATACTCTTATATATACCGCTAAATTCTACCTTTATACACCTTAAAAACCTTAACAGAGCGAATAAACGCGATCTATAATTTTAATGGTGGAATAAAGAAGTATTTTTTCGATAATTAAGAGCAGCATTCTCCTTAATAAACATGGAAATTAACGCCACGAATCTGCTAAAAGTAAAACTAGTACATTTTTTAAATTTCAGGAGGTGATATGTTCATATTATATACATTTATTTTAGCAGATTTGAAAAAATTAATAAAAGTAGTAAAGATAACACATTTAGTGACCGATCTCGAAAAAAAAGAGAATTCAGCATCAATATAGTCGTCTCGCTCCAAGCAAAGGACGTAAAATCATTGAGGACAAGTTTGAGAATTTAGTTTTATAACTCTGCCGAGAGAGAGAAAAAAAGTCGAAATAAGAGCGAGAATTTTCGCATTTGGAATTATATGATAATTTAAAATCAGACAAGGTTCTATGATAAATTATTTCTAGTAAGGCAAAGCAATTATCATATTTAACTTCAGGGGTAAATTTAATAATAGAAACGAGTGAACTTTGTTCTGTAAGAAAACCATGCATATTTAAATAATAAGGCACAAAGAAAGTCCAGTATCGTTTCCATGTACTAAATAATTTGTAAATATAAGGAGGATGGAAATTAAAGATTCGAAGAGATTCATATAATAATTGGAGAGAACGAGAAAGTTTCCGAGAACTAACTCAAACTTTTGAAGCTAAATATTTTCTGCACAAGTAAACCTAAAATATTTGGTCCAAAATGAAATGAGATTTATGTAATTAGTAGATTGTTATTGATGTGTTTTGTTTATCTATTTGTCTTGTTACGTAGTTTACTTACTTCTTTTTATTCATTCTCTTTGTTTATTATTCTTGTTGAGATGCTTTCCTCTTGGTTCATATATGGTATCGCTTTTCTTACGGTATGTCGTATTCGTTAAGAAAAGTCGATTTTAGGTTACATTTGTCGTCCAGGTTTTGTTGTCTAATCGGATTCGAATTCAAATGCGGTGGTGAGCTATTGTTATCGATGTTTCTTTGCTACTATCATCAGTAATATTATGTAGATTGTTCCTATTATCTTTTCAGTGGGTTTGCACTTGTTTGGGAATTAGTGGTAGATCCGATCTTCTTAGTTGTTATCTTTGAGTTCTCATGTTTCGTTAATGGTTGCGTTATGTTATTTTGCATTTTTACGTTCTTGAAATACACTGTTTACTGATTGGAGCTTTGCTGATCTATTGAGTTATTCTTGCCTCTTTGTTTCTTTCTCTCTTATATGTCACGGCAATTAGATACACGCTCTTGTTCTTTACTCGTTATAAGGCTATATTTTACATATTAGATGCGCAGTGTACTGGAAAACCTGAGTAGATTATTGTTGCTCTTACAAGATCCGTATATATCTTCTTCTGCTATTTCTCTCAGTTTCCTGAATCTATATTTCATCGCCATTAAATCAAGCTTCAAGGGCAGCCTTCTTGTATAGACATTAGATTAATTTGCTTAATTCGTCGGCTAAATGTAAGTTAAGGCTAGTGTGGTTCTTGCTTCTGTGATGTCTGTTATTTATATTGAATGCAGGCTAGAGCTAAGGTAATCTCCTTACGGTAGGCTCGTTAGTGCCATCTATACTCATATAAACCTTCCTCTATATTTCGTAAACACAGAGGATTTTCCCTAGTTTGTTTTACAATCCTAATTGGAGAAACGATATTGCATCCGTCGCTGCTACATTTGATTGAATGCTTTCGATACATCCCTGCTCATAATCTCTATATATTTCCCGTCTCTTTACGCTTGGGCATTTCTTACTTTTCTTATACGGATTGTCATTTGTGTGCTTTGTGTTTTTCCTGAAATCGTACTGTTGGTGGTTCAACTGCGGATTAGTTTAGCTTAGGAATGTCCATCGAAGTCGATGATGACGGATGTCCTGAGGGCGGTCTCCGACCTTGGTCAGGGTCGGTTTACTGAGAACATCAAACATGCACTAGATTTAAACGAGTAAGAAAGCATGCTCACTTCAGACCCGTATCTTGACCAAGGGGAGAAGATTCCTGGTGGCAGGAGAGGACTCAAGACCACCAGGATTTATCTTCGGCTGCAGGGGGCTGCCAAGACACCGGTCTGCTGGTGCTCGCCTATAGTCGCCCCCAGTCCTGGTTTTATTATCGAGGTTATCCTTCCTCTTGCCTTAACCTAAAGAGGTAGCCATACAAGGCAGCAGGGGGGTTGTTGGGGGCTGCCGAGTCTTCCTTCAGAAACAATATAAAATACAATATTGTTCAATTAAAAAAACGAAGCTGCGAATTGTCCTATAAGTGTCGACGAGCCTCCTATTTAACACTTTCTCAAAGAGTTTTTCTTCAAATTCCAGGATGGAAATTTGGAGATAGCACTCTTTTTTCGTCGGTTGCTTTTCCTTTATAACTGAGAATATCATTCTAGCTGTTTTGTACTTATCATAAATTTTCGTCATGGATACAAAACAGTAAGAATACCCATGTTCAAGCAAGCATAAAAGATGTTCAGTGGCTCTTTTATAGAGCTAAAATTGCTAGGCCTGAATGGACGGTCGATTTCTATTTAAATCAATGGAGGTTGCTATGAAGTTCCTCCATATTAATCTCATCTTCATGGGCTTCCAATTATTGGTTTGGGAGCGTATTTTCTATAATTCCATTAAGCTCGTTTAATATACGATATTCAAAATCCAAATAAAATTAGAGTGCTTTTCCTCACTTAATTTAAATATCTTTTCACAGTGCTCTCTAAATAGTGCTTGTATTTCCTTTTCCTTCGTTTGAATCTCTCCTTCAATATCTTTTATTTCCTTTTTAATTATTGATGTTGATTCGTTCATTCCTCTTACTTTGTCCCAGGATCATTTGGGCTAGTCCCCCTTATTCAGTTCTTCAAGTATCTCTTCTAATATATGCCGTTTCTGTTGAAGCCTTGTTGACCCATTTCTTCCATAATCTCTTTTATTCTTTCAGTCATATTTTGAGAGGAGCCCATTCCAACGCATCTCAGGTATATTCCTTCCAATTTGCTGTGTAATCATCTCATATATTCGGTCAATTTGAAGTCAAAAATTATTCTGTAAGCGATTTAGCGGGATTGATTCTTCGTCTGCTTGAATTTTACCACTCAGTCAATACATTTCCTCGATAGTGTCTTTAAGCGTTGCCTCACCGATTGCCGCTGGAGTGTAACTTTGAATCAGATGTTTGTATTTTCCACATTCCGCCCTATTGTAGGTTTTCCTATTTAATGATAATATTTGTTTCAGATTTCTGTTGGTGCTCATTGAAACATCAATATGATCCATACAAGGTATTTGGGCTGTATTTTATAATACGTATTGTATAGGGACGAGAGAATTTGCCAAGTATATATCTATCCGAGTTGGTGTCTGTTCTTTCTCAGATGAATGAGTAGAAGTCGAAAGCGAGTCGTACCAATTAGTTATTGAGTTACTTGTGAAATAAAATATCATATTATGAGTAATAAAATGACTGAAATTTCATTAGCGGATAATTATCTTAATGAAAATAAAATAAATGTATCATATAACCCTGAGTAAAATGAATTACTGTTGAAATAGCAACACACATTACAGATAAACAGAAGTGCATGCCATACAAGTATAAGGATAAATGTTATAATCACAAAAACATTAAAAAATCATATATTCCACTATTAACTAATGCAGAAATAGTAAAAATTCACTATGGTTGCCAATAGATCTTCTAGTCATGCTCGCACAGCATGTAGTCACGAGCCCTGATGGCTTAGATTACTTACATCCAAAGTTACACATATCCCGTTAAGTGAAGTAGAATTATATAATTGGTTTCACTACATACTGGGCGAAATGTCACTAACTGGACACGGAGAGAAAGTGGATCTATGAGTACAAGGCTCATATCCAAATGTGACCTTCCCTATTTTCACTCATTCTCTATCTTCAACGTATAATAATGAATGTCACTGCTCAATAAAACTATTTAACTGAAGTTTGGGTGAGGTTCTTAAATTACCAGCATTACCTAAGAAGTTATGCGTGCGAGCGTCGGGAAAATTGATATGAGATCTCTCCTTCTAGATTGGAGCTGCTAGTGAAATTTACTGAACTCTCAGCCAAGTCTGAGTCCGCTGAAAGTAAGGGCTATCACATATTTTGGGACGTCATCACAGTTGACAGTTTCAAAAGAATCGAAGTAAACGATTTTGTCTGTTTCGTATTTCAAGGAATTTAATTGCTATTTATTCTTTTGGACAAAAGCGACAAATAGGAATTATTAGGATATCCTCTTCTAAATAATTGTGTCATAATTATTTCCTTTCATATTTTTAAGGAAATTCCTAGTGCAAATATTTGATTTTTACAAAAATAATTACATATTAAAGGATTTGGAAATCCGGGTACTTTTGTAACTAAGCCACTAAGATTAGCTAAGTATTAGAGTGTTTATTTGTTTTATTAAAATATTAAACATATATAAATATAATAGTTAATGAATATAAATTAATAAAATTAATGTACCTTAGCTATGAATATAAACAAGACTAAGATAATAAAACTTAGTTAAATTGGCCGACGGATTATGGTCACTTAACAATCACAACTATTAGCACCATGCATCATTTATATTTTAAACTCTTCCAGTGCAATCATTAGTGTCAAAAGTTTACTCTCTCCCATACATAGTTTCGAAGGCCTTCGATTAGCATCCTGGTGGCAAAAGCGGTGGGTCAAAGAAGTCCCTTTTTAACTTCTTCCGCAAAACCGCCCTCAAACCTGATGAGGAAGCATCCAATTTAAGCCATAACGAATCCAGGAAGTCGGGTGACTTCAAAACAAGGGGATAGACCTGACTTCTACTAATAAGCATAGCTCCCTCGTCTGGTCGGTCGCCTCGTTCGCCTCCTTGCTGAATTAACTCTAATTCAAGTTATCCTGCACAAAATAGTTCACTGAGTTTGTACTACAATTCACTAACATAATTTAAGGCCGAATCCTGATTATCTCCTGGTACTTCAGTATTTTGTTCGATAATCCACTCATCATCATCATCATCATCACTAACTCTATAATTTAAGAAAGGGATTTTTGGGAGTATTTGAATAATAATTTCATCTTATTTTGGTTATGACTTATGTTTTTTTATCAAAGTTTTTCTAATAAGTCTTTTATAATATCAAAAAACAAAATGGTGAAGTTCAGAAATAAATATAAGTATCGAAATTTTGTGAATTTTTTAAAACCCAAAGAATTACAAATGGTGAAGTTCAGAAAATTTATTTTTATGTATCTTCTATAATTATATTTTAGCAACGCAATATTTTGAAAGTGGGGAAATTTAGTTTAGAGTTCCTTTTTAAAATGATTATAATTGGCAAAGTTCAGAAAATTTATAAAAATTTAACCATGGCTGCTTTTCTTTAGATTTTAAATTTCAATCTTAGTAGCGAAGCCATTGCCTGGTCTTTTAATATAGTGAAATCTGATCAAATGGCGTATAGCAAAGATAAAAACTCACAAATTCCCTGATGTTAAACAAAAAAAAATAAACATTCACCCCTATATACTGGTTTCCAATACATGTATTTGAGTATTACGTCCTTTAAGCTCCTCTATCATAGCATCTATAATAGACATGAAATAATTATATCCTATACCACCTCGAGACTACCTGACAAACGTGACACGTCTTGCCTGAAACTTTTACGTCCCTATTCATGCCCGGCCAAAAGAAATGACTTAGGACCTTCTAATAGGTTTTTAATCCTCCAAAGCGCCTACTTATCCCGCACTAAGTGAGACATAAAACCTCCTACCTATAGATTTTAGGGTCTAATACTTGCAACACTTCCGTCACATTCGAGGTACTCGAACTTACTCATCTTTATTCCCCTCTTCCGAAAATATCTACTTCCTTGGGGCATCACTGACTGAACTCAAACAAGAGCTTCTTCCTTACCTGTTTGTTCGCACAGAGGATCCCTTCCTTCGACTTTAGGTTCTTGAAGAGTTCATCCAGACCTTTCAAATTCAACTCTCTCTTCCGCTTGAACATGAATATTCTCCCCTCATCATGTTTCCACTAAGCTGACACCTCACTCTTATCCAGATAACCACTCTCTCCTTCACTCGGGCCTTAATCCAACGGAACCTCTCGGAAAATCCCGGCCGGTGTCCTCTCCCTTATTCTCCGTCAACTCCGTCATAGAGTACGTGAACATACATGCTGGAAACAAGTATGGGTACTCGGCTCCTAAGCCCACAGACTAAAACACAGTTTTACGTACGAAGAGGCACTTTGATTGACAAGTGCGAGTTTAATTAAAAAATGCCTCTAAACAATGACAAGCAGCACGTGTTTCGTAGAGCTCTCGGAATATCTCTATTATTTGCTATACTTTGGTGTTTGATAGAAGTTTTTACGCAAAATAGTATTACATATAGTCTAGTGATATAGTAAACATAAATATTAAGTTATTAGATCGTATATTTGGTTAGAATAACGAAGTGTTTATTATTGTTAATTTTTCTGCGAGGTTCTTTTGTTTACATTATTTTGCGCGGGAAAGTGCGTAGTAGATAAATTACATTAGTGTTTTGAAACCTCGTTTCTAGGTTGACGGTTTAATTAGCGACTGATTTGGACTTGTGTTGTGCCTTAGATCTCGTTTCGGTCTGTTGATTTATTTTTCGGATTTTTCTACAGTTTTTCACCACAGAATCGGCGAAAGCTAAGTTGCTCTTTTTTTTCTTATTACTACTTAAGTTCTTTCTTTGTTTGAATAAATGATGGAGTTAGGGAAAGAAAGTGAGCATGAGTGTCGGAAGGTATGCATTGGTTGTGGTATAGTTGGTGAAGGGTATACAGTTGTTGTATGTGGGTGGCGTGAAAGAATGTAGATGTAGAGGGGATGATAATGCAGGATTTAGACAGGATATGTAGGCTGAAGCGGTTAGTTTCTGAGCTCAGGAGGGAACTTAGTATGAGGCCTAGGGCTAGGAATAGGTAAGGTGGTGAGGTAGGCCAGATAGATGTTTCATGTGAAGGTGGAGGGCCGGTGGAGGAGGTAGGATATGAGAGTTCTAGAGATAGTGAAGTTAGCCCCCTTAGATTAGTTAGAAATAGGCCTAGTGAGGATGGGGGACAGTGGAGAGTGGTTAGGAAACGTGAAGCTAGGGAGGCTTCTCCTGTTCTTTGTGAGAATAGGGTTGCCTCTGTTGAGGTGGTTAGCCAGGGGGAGAATAGGTGTGTGAGTCATAAAAACAAAGGGTATCAGAAATTAAATTAGCTTAGGATAGCAACAAAGATCCTAGAAAGTTCTTTAGTTACTATATAATTAATAACAAGTCTGGCAGAGTTAAAATAGGACCTATCAAATATGAAGGGGTTGTGAGAGAAACTGATGAGGAAATAGTTTAGGTATAAATGGTCATTTTGCATCAGTATTCAAAAAAAGAAACTAAATAGTCTTATGTATAGTACTCATGGGTCAGGAAAAGAGGTGTTTACTACCATTAGTGTGGATTGGAGGACGATAAAAGGACTAATAGGTGAGTTAGATACTACCAAGGCCTCCGGCTCTGATAATATTCATTCTATGATACTTAAAGAAGTGATAGAAAGTATCTCAGTAGCTCTGGAGAAGTTGTATACTAGGTCAGTGGAATATGGAGAAATACCTGATGATTGGAAGAGAGCGAATGTACGAGGGGCGGTCAATAAGTTTTGCAATTCGGATATAAGGAAACAAAATATGAGGAAAAGTGTTTTATTATTTTTCAATATAACTACCCTTGACTTCAATGCACTTGCGCCACTTGTCCTGTCCCTGAGGCTTCGAATTCCCGACAACCAGAAACCTCCAGACTGCTGTTCAATCCATTCCTGGACGGCGAGCTGGACATCTTCATCGTCCCCAAACCGGCATCCACGCAGTGCAGCCTTGAGTGGCGGAATAAAAAGTAGTCGCTAGGGGCCAAATCTGAACTTTAGGGGGGATGGTTGAGCTCCTTGAATCCAACCTCGCGAAGGGCAGCTTGTGCAACTCTGGCCTTGTGGACAGGGGCATTATCGTGGAGGAGCAAGACACCGCGTGTCAACTTGCCGCGCCGCTTCTGACGGATGCACTTCTTCAACCCAGCCAGTTCCTTGGCGTAATATTGGCCTGTGATGGTCCTTCCACGAGGCGCATAGTCCACCATCAACACTCCCTTAGAATTCCAGAAGATGGTGGCCATGATCTTCCCGGCTGAGGGATGAGTCCTGAACTTGATGGGGGTCGGAGAGCCCATGTGCTTCCAGGCCATGCTTTCGAGCTTGGTCTCGGGATCCCAGTGATGGACCCACGTTTCATCACCTGTCACTATGTGTGACTCGAATCCCGCCGGGTCTTGGTTGTACAGGAGCAGCAGCTCCTCCAAACTTTGACGACGTTGAAGTCGATCATGGGGCGTGAGGTTCCTAGGGACCCAAAGGGCAGAGACCTTCGTCATGGACAAATTGTCGTGGATGATATTGGTAACACTTCCATGTGATATTCCAAGTTCTCGCTCGATTTCTTCAACCTTCATCCGTCGATTTTCGAGGATGATCCTCTCCACACGAGCCACATTGTCCTCGTTGGTCACGTCTGATAGGCATCCTGGACGGGGGTCATTTTCAAGGGACTCACGACCATGGCAGAACTCCATATTCCAGCGAGCAATGGTTGCATAGGAAGGGGCGGTGTCAGTGTACACTGCAACCATGCGTTCATGGATCTCTTTTGAATTCTTGCCTTCCTTGGTTAGAAATTTGATCACTGTGCTGTGCTCAACCTTTCCATTGTTGAAAAATTGTCACTGACGATCTTCGATCAGCTACTGCTTCTTAAATAGATGAGGCAGGAGCGTGCGGTTGCAGGTCCTGACTTGTCATAACTTGTCCTAACACCCCCACAAACTACCAGCCCTTTCCTCTGTTTTGCCCTACCGATTCGCAAAACTTATTGACCTCCCCTCGTAACCCTCATTTTCACGAAGGGTAGTAAAGAGGATCCAAATAACTTTAGACCGGTAACCTAACTCCTGTAGTCTGTAAAATTTTGAGAAAATAGTTAAAAGAGGCATTTGCCAACATCTAGAGAGGATGGGGTTAATCAGCAAAGCTCAGCATGGGTTTAGATCAGGTAGATCATGTTTGGCTAATTAACTAGACTTTCTGGTGTTCGTAACAAATCAAGTAGATAAGGGAGAGAATGTAGATATAATTTACTTAGATTTTAGTAAAGCATTTGATAAGGTACCACATAGGAGACTAGTTCATAAATTAAAAATGATTAGGGTATGTGGGGGTGTTTCAAATTGGATAGCTGAGTGGCTGAAAGATAGAAAGCAAAGGGTAGTGCTAAATGGTGTAAAGTCAGAGTGGAGGGATGTTTTCAGTGGGGTTCCTCAGGGATCAATTCTTGGTCCATTATTATTTGTCATCTATATAAACGATCTTGGGGAGGCAGTTAATAATAAAGTGTCAATTTTTGCGGATGATACCAAATTAGCAGCTGTATTTAAAGATATTGATGATAATTTTAAAGTGCAGGGGAATTTAAATAAATTGTTATCCTAGGCACATAAGTGGCAAATGACTTTCAACCTTGATAAGTGCAAAGTTATTAACATGGAAAAAGATAATAGAGAATTTAGCTATGAAATGGATGGGCATTGGATGAAGAAAGAAATAGGGCAAATAGAGTGCTGGGTTTCATTAAGAGAAATGTCAGTTACAAAAGTAAGGAGGTTATTCTTAAACTCTATAACTCTTATGTTAGGCCACATCTAGAATACTGTATACAGGCATGGTGCCCACATTTTAGACACGATATTAACCTTCTCGAGTCAGTGCAACGGAGGGCAACAAAGATTATTCCTTTCCTGAGGCACCTTGAATATATAGATAGACTGAGGGTATTAAATATGTTCCCGTTCGAAAGGAGGTGTGTGAGAGGGGATATGATTGAGCTGTTTAATTTTTTTTCTGGGATAGATAAATTGGATGTTAGCAAGTTTTTTGAGTTAGATGATGGAAATCGGACTAGAGGTCACCACTTGAAAATTAAAAAGCAAGGGTGTAGGTTGTATTTAAGAAAATATTTTTTCACCAATAGAGTGGTAGACTTCTGGAACAAATTGCCGCAGAGGGTAGTAGGTAGTCCAAATTTAAATGTATTTAAGAGTAGGTTGGATGGGTTTATGGGGAGGGAAGGTTGTGATGGTTCCTAATTTTTGTATATATTAATATTGTTTGTATATATCTATAGCTGCATGATTTAGTTCTTGACAAGCCTTGATTGGTGATACCCTTGTTTCTGGACGCAATCCTCTGAATGTAGTTTTCTTGGGAGTTTGGGAGCCTTAAAAAAGACGCCGTTTGACTCGGATAACCTATGATTGGCCCTTGTGGCTTTTGTCATCTGTTATATTATATTTTGGGGGACTTTGATTTTGTCTTTCCCTGGCGATAGTGCTTTTTGTGGGTGGGTTTTGACGGATGCGGATGACCTTTGATAGGCCCTTGTGGCTTTTGACATCCGTGAAATTATGTTATGTTATGTTAAGGAAAATATTTTTTCCAATGAAAAACCAACAAAAAGGACTGAATTTCTCTTCCGCGTCATCCCCTCCTTAACGTTGCTCACTGCTACGTCAGATGCTATCCTCCTCCCATGCTAAATTCCAACTTCTCAAACGGGCCGGTACGATCAAGCGTATCTAATTGTTTTCGTTCTGCATTTCCCCGAAGCCTTGAAAAACACCCACTGCTGGCACTAACAAAGCATGAACCTCTTCCTCTATCTAAAGTTATACTGTAAACCTCTGGGAGTAATTATTATGGCCCATTTACTACAACCCCTACTAACCTAAACTTAATGTAACGAACAACGTGCAAAATACGTACCTAAACATAACGGATTAAATATACCTGATTATTTTTAGTCGAGTGGGAGTCTAGTCGTGAGCAAGTCTACACCTCACTATGTCGGTCGTTCCCCGTTTTGCTTTGTTATTGTTTTCTAATAACATCATAACTATTTTGCCAATTCTAACGAAATTTGGAAACCTGATGTTGTTTTACATTCTCTTTTGAATGATATAATTGCCAAGTCCTCCCAAGGTTAGCCCGAGAATTACTTTTTTTTTGGCAATAACATCATAAATATTCGTCCGATCCTAGCGAAATTTGAAACTCTTAAGTTCTTTTACATTCTCTTTCGAATGATTTAATTGACAAAGTCTTTCCAAGGTTAGCCCGGGAATTATTTTGTTTTGCCCTTTAACATCAGAACTATTGGGCTGATACTCTGCTAGACTAGACTAGGCTATAATATGCTATGCTCTTTTAGGCAAGCCTAGAATTTTCTATACTATGCCAGGCTATTATAGGCTAGGCTATACTATACTAAGATATAATGTACAAGGGTAAGATATAATATGCTATGATAGCCAAGAGTATGTTAGGCTAGACAATACTAAGCTATGCTTGCCTGGGGAATAATAGGATAGTATAGGCTATACATGTCTAGGATAGTTAATTCTCGGCTAGGTTATACTATGCCATGCTAGGCTAAGCTAGGCTATGCCAAGCTAGACTGGGCTATACTATGCTAGGCTAGTGTAGGCTAAAGTATAATGGGCTAGAGAGGACTATGTTCTGCTATGCTATGTAATACTATGTTAGGCTACGATATGCTAGCTAACCAAGGCTATAATAGGCTAGGTTATGAAAGGTTCTTTTAGTCTAGGCTTATGGTATGCTATACTAGTATAGGATATACTAGGCTAGGCTATAATATGATTCGCTTGGCTCTATTATGTTAAGTGTGGTTATGGTAGGATAGGCTATAACAAGTTAGCTTATAGTATGCTAGGCTAGGCTATCGTATGCAAGGACATATTCGCAAGGCTATAGTAGCCAAATCTGCTTGGCTATACTAGGCTAAGCTACTCTAGTAGATGGTAAGCTAAGCTTTGGCATGCAATGCTACGCCATATCTGGTTAGGCTAGGCTAGGGCATAGTAAACTAGGCTACACGATGCAATGCTACGTAAGGCAAGGCTATACTAGGCTAGGTTATGCTATAATATGCTAGGTTAGACTAGGGTCTACTAAGATTGGCTAGACTATACTAAGTAAGGTAGGATAAAGTAGGTTATACTATGCTAGGTTATACTAGGCTTGCTAGATTATACTAAGCTAGGCTATGTTAGGCCCGGCACAGGCTATTCTATTTTAGGCTAGGTTCTAACGAAATTTAAACCTCATATTTTGTTTTACATTCTCGAATGATAGAATCACCAATGTCCCCACAAGGTTAGTCCAGAAATTATTGAAAGTTTTGAAGGTCGTAAGAATAAGTGAGAGCACGCGACCTTTTGGTCAGCTGACCTTGTTTAGTTTCAAAATCGGATTCAGTGTCCGTTTTAATACACCTACCCAGAAATTTCGGCGTGCGAGGCGCCAAAGATGTTTTTACTTTTGGTAAACTATCTCTCGTTTGCATTTCGGACAAATAAACGCACTGTGAGTTATCAATACTATTTTTTCCTGTTTAAAACAGTTAACTATATTATCATAAATAAAATGCTGTAAACGAACGAAGTCGGAAAAAAGAAAGGACGCAACTAAAACTTCTCCACTATTATTATTATTATTATTATTAATATTATTATCATCATCTTCATCCATAGATTGGTTTGAAATGTTTTTATAAAAGAGAATACGTCTTTCAATAATATCTACATTCATTACTATGAATGAAATATACCTTATCACAATAAATCTCAACAAGGATTCAAAATGCAGACAATGAGTTCTATAAATAACCAAACTCACCTGATAGAGAACAGCGCTGAAGCGTACTGTCGTTTTTATAAACAAGGTCTGCATACCAAAAAGTCGCGTGCCATCACTTATTCTGATTTATTTCCTTAGGACTCTGAAAACTTTGAATAATTCCCGGAGTTATCTTGAGAAGACTTTGGCAATTTTATTAATATAAAGAGAATGTAAGACAACATAATGGGTTCAAATTTCGTTCGAATCGGCCGAATAATTATGATGTTATTGCTAAAGCAATTCTTTGGGTAACCTGGGGACGACTTTGGCAATTGTATCATTCGAAATATAATGTAAAAGAACATAAGGGTTTCAAATTTCGTTAGAATGGTCGGAGTAGTTATGATGTTATTGCCAAATGCCAAAATAATATAATTCCCGGGCCAACATGGGAGGATTTTGCCAATTGTATTATTCGAAAGAGAATGTAAAACAACATAAGTGTTTCAAATTTCATTAGAATTGGATGAATTGGTACAATGTTATTAAAAATAAAAAGCGAAACGTAGACCGAACGACCGACCAACATAGTGAGATGTAGATTTGCCCGCGACTAAAAAGTCACAACTATCTAAAAGCATATTAAAAAGTAGAACTAAATCATATTAAAGTATATATTTTTTAATTAAAATGGCAGGCCTTAACTTTTTGTCACACCCGAATTGGATAGTCTAAAATAGTAGAGCATAGCACATTATAGCAGAGTATCACATAGCATATTATTGCATAGTGGGGCTTATCATATTATAGCATAGTATAACATGGAATAGTATATTATAGCATAACATAGTATAGTATAGCAAAGAAGAGTAAAACATAGTAGAGTAGAGTATAATATAGTATAGTATGTATATCCTAGCATAGTATAGCCTAGTAATGTCTACAATAGTATAGCATTTTATAGCATAGCTTAGTATAGTCTCGACTAGTAGCATGGCAAAACATAGATTACCGTAGGATAGCCTACCATAGTATTAGCAGAATTAGCATAATAAAGCCTAGCATATTATAGACTAGCCGGGATTGCCTAAGATAACAAATCCTGCCTAGCCTAGCATTATAGCATAGTATCATAGCATAGTATATTATAGCTTAGCATAACAGAGTAGATTATGTCATAGCATAGCCTACCATAGTATAGCCTAGTATAACCAAGTCTAGCCTATGATTCCATATAACACAGGCTTGCATTTAGAAAATATTTTTATGTTCCTCTGGATTTTTTTGTGTTTTCTTAATGAATTCAACCTCCTGAGCTCAAAAAGGAATGTATTTTTGTTCAATCAGGTCAGATTTGCTTAGTACAGCATACACCATTTTCTTTGACATTACCTCATTTTTCCTGAAAAACTTTTTTCAAAAACCTTTCTCTATCTAATAATGCATTATTATTGTTATATCATAGAAACAGGAATAAAAGTATGTAAACTATAATCCTTTTCATAAAACAAAAAATTAAAGAAAAGACGCCCTTGACGATTTTCGTTTGTGTCTCTCATCTGGTGCATCACGCCTCAAACACCAATACTAGTCAGCAAGCTTATTTACCTCTCATTTATCCTGGTACTTGGATTCCTTTGTTTTCATGACCTGGTAGAATCTTTCCCCTCTTCTTCACTGCAATCCCACACCCCGCAGTTGAGGGGAAGGTAATCCAGATGGGACGTTAAAAAGTGTATCTTTATAGACATTCGAGCTCCTGAATGTTTGAGACTTGTTAAGAGCTGATTGACCAGGGCAACATATTCTCGGCTTCTTTTATTGCCTAGAAAATTGTTAACTAGAGCTTTGAAAGTTTTCCAGGCATCTTTTTCTATGCCCGTCATTGATGCCTCAAACTGCTGATCTCTCATCAAGTTCGTGATCTGAGGTCCATCAAAAATTCCCGCATTAAGCTTAGCGTCACTGATTTGGGGAAATATTTGAAGAAGAAATTTAAAAGCTCAGCCTTCTTTATTAGGGTTCTGACATAATTTTTCATTATGTCAGGGGGCATATGAAGTGAAGGAAGCAGTCTTTTGTGAGGAGGCACTAAAGGTTCAGCTATCACATTGTTTGATCAAATTCTAAATGCTTCTCGTGGAGGCCAAACCTTCTTCTCATAGTGCATACTACATATATGCACGACTCTTCGGTAAACATAGTAAACAGGGATGCTTCGTGTAGCCTGTTTGCATCCCAAGTATAAGAGACACTACTTGAAAAGAAATTAAGCAAGGTATGTAAATTCAAAGTGTAATATTTCTAAAAACAAATTCAAAGTAATATTTTTAAAAATAATAAGAATATAAATATGTACTGAAAAATCCTGTATGCCGATTCATTAAACATTGTATTGGAACTAATTGGATATATGTACATCTTATTTTGAGTTTAGTGAGTATGTTGTATACCTTCTCAATTAGGATAAGTTTCTCATTAACCCCAAAGGATGCATTAACCTATAGGGACACAGTTCAACGAAAAAATATAACTCAAAATTGACTCATGATTTCCAGATTTGCATTCTTGTAAAATGTAAGTTGACCAAAATGTGTATACAAGTATTAACAATTTAAAATTAAAATGTCAATCTCAAAAGGCTTAGAAATGCCAAGTGTGAAGTGATCTTACCTTTAAGTTACCATATATCCTCTAATTGTAGGTAGAGTAATTAATTGCATCCAGCAATTTTACATATTTTCATAACTTGTAAGTGGTATTGGATGGCCTATAGGAACGGAAGCTATCTTATTACCAATATACAGTAACACAGCTTTTAAACTTCTACTTGAGGAATCTATGAAAAGTCTACATTCTAATGGGTTGTAGAGAATTCCAAGGGCCTCAACAAGTCCTTAAATATTGGCGCAGTATACTAAAGAGCTGGAAGAATGCTGTAAAAAATAGCTTCGAAACTATTATTCTCTATTTCGGTACCAAAGGAAATGCTGTTTCTTTAGCGAGAAGATTACTTTAACGAAGTCGAGAGCCAAAAAGTTGTGCATTCTCCTTTGAAAGCCCCAGATCCCTGGTCAGGACATTTAACTGAACTAGAGTGAATGGTCTTGCGACCATATTATGTGTGGAATCCTGATAAGACTCAGATGTGTCATAATCTTGATTAACTTTCATATTAATCTCTTTATGGACCTCTATATGTTCAGGAGGAAAAGGTATAGAAATTTCTGGGCCATGGGGCTGGGGTTTTATGGCAAAAGGAAAATTCAGATAATGCCACACTATGTTTATTCTTCTTATTTATACCTGTGGAAAATATAATTGTATATTACATAAAGGAATTGATTTGTTTAGTAAAAGATATGCTCATGCTGAAGTTAACTATGTTAGTTTTTAATTTTATGCTAGGTCTAGGCATAATAATGACATTTTAAGGAGCCAATATAATACAGAGAGCTTAAATAATTGATACAATGCTCACCTTTAAGATTTGTCATGCAAAAATAGCAGTCCGTAGTGTGGCCCTTGCCATCTCTCCACACCATGGAAACACCAAAAGAGAGAGAGACTTCTGTTCGCCCTGACTCCAGCTTTTTAAACTTCTGTAGAGTCCCTTGCAGCAGATATGTGGTACAAAACTTTTATCTTGATCTCCTGGCCTTATTCCAAAATATGCATGATACAAAGATTTTATTACAGGAGAGATTGTACATTGCTGCTCGGAAAAAGTCACTTTGCCACAAACAAAGCAAAATCTGTCGGAGCTATTCTTACATTTTCTGATCATTTTTAACTAAACGACTATTATTATTATTATTATTATTATTATTATTATTATTATTATTATTATTATAATGCTAAGCAATTTCTAACCTGCAAAAATATCAACCCCCGTATCGCAAAAAGTGGGCCTGATAGAGAAAAACGGATGACAGATTCGGATTTAGGCGGTCAATTATATTAAGAAACACTACGGAAAACCTAAGTTACATTTTTGACGCAGACCAGTGTAATAGTAGAACTTACGATACTATTCTTAGCGTAGCTAGCATAGTATAGCCTAGCCTTACATAGTATAGCTTAGTCTGGTATAGTATGATTTAGTCTAGACTAATCAAGCCTAGCCTAGCAGAGAATGCATGGTATGGCTTATCTTAGTCTAGAAACCTTAGTAAAGCCTAGCCTAACATAGTTTAGTACAGCCTAGCATATATAGGATAGGAAAGCTTACCATAGTATAGCATAGTATAGATTATCATAGTATAGCCTAGCCTAGAATAGTATAGTATAATAGCCTAACCTAGTATAGTTTAGAATAGTTTAACATAGTATCGCCTAGCCTAGCATAGTATAGTATAAGCAGAGTATAACCTAGCCTAGCATAGTATAAACTAGTCTAACATAGTATAGCCTAGCTTAGCATAGTATATCCTATCCTATTCTAGTATGGTATATTCCGGCATAGCACACCCAACCATAGTCTAGTTTATCCTAGCCTATAATAGCTTAGCATGGTACACTATAATCTAGCCTAGTCTAACGCAGTATAGACCAGCATAGCCTTGCAGATCATACTATACCATTGTATAGCCCAGCCTAGTATATCATAGGATAGAATGGCCTAAAATAGCATAATATACCCTAGAGTAGCCTACTATACACTAACCTAGCCTAGTATAGACTTGCATATATAGCCTAGCATAGTATATATTAGAATAACCTAGTATGGTATAGTATACCTGAGCCTATCCTAGCCTAGCTTATCAAAGTATAGCCTAGCCTGCATAGCAGAGTATAACCTAGCCTAGCTTACCGAAGCCTACAATTGTATATTAAAACTTAGTCTAGCCTAGATTAGCTTACCCTATTCTAGTATAGCCTATCTTAGTATTGCATAGCTTAGCCTAGTTCACTTGAGCCTAGTCTAGTATATTCTATCCTATCCTAGCATAGTTAGCATATTCTAGCTTAGACTATCATTGCTTCGCATAGTATATGATAGCCTAACTTATCCTACGCTACCCTAGCCTAGTTAGTATAGCATAGTATATCATAGTATTGCCTAGCCTAGACTATTAGTTCTTAGCCTAGGGTTACATGGCATGCATAACATAGACTAGCCTACCCTAAGGAAGCCTCGCTTAACCCAGCCTAGTATAGCGAAGACTAGCTTAGTGTAACATACCTTTGCATATCATTGCCTAACCTAGCATTCCATAGCGTAGCCAAGCCTAGAATAGCCTTTCATGCCCTGCCTAGCCTAGTATAACCTATCATGGCCTGACTAGCCTAGTATAGCTTAGCCTAGCCTAGCATAGAATAACCTAGCCTAGCATTAACTATCCTAGACATGTATAGCTTATACTCTAATAGTATACCCTATTCAAGCATAGCATATTATTGTCTAGCCTAACATTCTATATGCTATCCTAGCATAGCATATTATAGCCTAAATTAGCATAATATATCTTACCCTTGTACATTATATCTTAGCATAGCATAGCATATTAGAGCCTAGCCTATAATAGCCTAGCATAAAATAGCCTATTCTAGGCTTGCTTAGCAGAGCATAGCTTATTATAACTTAGTCTAGTCTAGCAGAGTATTGGCCGAAATGTTATGATGCCATTGCCAAAACAAAATAATTCCCGGGCTCCTAGGGAGGACTTTGACAATTATATCATTCGAAATGGAATTTAAAACAACATAAGTCTTTCGAATATCATTAGAATCGACCGAATAGTTACAATGTTATTACAAAATCAATAGAAAAGCAAAACGGGGACCGACCGCCCGACATAGTGAGATATAGAGTCGCTTGCGACTAAGAATAATCGGATTTTCTTATACAACTTAAACTAGAGATAACAAATGAATTTGATGTTTACATAACTAACAATAAAATAATATGATCAAACCTATCTGTTCAATATCATAAAATTTAGGAAGTTCTCTTTTATCAATATTACAGAGGATGCCGAGTTATCACAACTTACTAACTAGCTAGTCATACTCTTGCAAGTCACTATCTTACAAAATAGACTACACTTATATGTCTGAAATGCAATGAGATTGATGATCTAGTGATTCTTAGAATCACAAGAAACTGCTGTAGCATACTCCCTCAAAATGCGCAAAATAGAGATGTGTTCCTAACTGTTCTGCGCACCTTTAGGAAAACAACAACACCAGAAGGTAACATGTGTTTTGACTGTTTCAGGTATGCTTTATGACATAATTAGGAATTCCTTTTCTCATAATATAACATGATCAATTATATTTTATAAACAAATAAATATTAAACTAGATAAATACAAATTCATATATCAAAATATCTGAGGTCACCCATTCCACTTCAATTAAATGGCCACGATGCCACAAATGAGAAGACAGTACCGATATTATAAAAAATCATTACTAAGTTTTTTATCCGATATTCAAGAAATATGGGGCATGTTGCAAGATTATATAATTAGATAAAATACTAGTTAATTTTGCTAACAAATTATCCTTATCCTTGCATTGTCATTATAATTTTAATATAAAAATATGTTAATCAAATTTCTGTTTTCCTTCTGAGTTCCCTTCTTGAATTATAGACGTGTACATATTATACATCAAATACAAAAGCTAATTCATTATGAAAATGATGAATTTCATTTAGATACAGTAGTGGTAATTACACTGCGTTACAAAAATATCTTGATAAGTCGTCTAAGTTTTTTAACTGAATTAGCACAATTTTGCACAAATGAATCCGGAAATGACATTCGTTTCCTCTGATCATGTCTGGTCATTACAACTTTAATCGTATAAGTAAATTGATTACATTTTTGTGACATTTTTGCTTAATTCTCTTAATATTTCTCATCTGAAATAGATTTTTAAGATAAAAACTTCGTTTTCTAACACAATTTATTAACTAAATATTACAAAAATTGATTAATGTACATTGATTAATAGACATTTATAAAGGTAAGTACATGTAAATTGGAATTAAGTCTTCAGTCATCGAACTCCTAGAATGCTCAGTGGTAGGGATGTATCTCTTCATATTTCAACAGTAATTAGCCTTAATGATTGCATGCTAGCGTCCCTCATACCTGGTTTCCAACTCTTTCGTGTCCTGATAGAATCTCTTCCCCTTCTCGTTGCTCATTGATCTCAGATTCTCAGGAAACCGATCTATATGTGAAAAATAGGGTAATGCATTTTGATGCTTATGTTGGATCTAGAGATTCTAAATTTAGTCAGCATATCTGTGACAAGTTTTGCGTCTCTCTTGTTGCCGAGAGAGTTCTTCAGGAGCAGAATAAAAGTCTTCCACACTTCCAGTTCCACTTCGTTCATTGAGATTTCAAGCTTTGGATCTAAGATGAGTCGAAGGTTTTGTGGACCTTCAAGGATGCCAGCTTTCCACTTCTCGGTGTTTAATCCTGTAAAAGCGTGGCACAAGAAGGAAAGCAGACATCATCCTTATCCAGAGCTTTGGTGAATTGTTTTCTCAAGCCAAACTTGATGTGCAGTGGTGGGCAGAGTATCATGTCTCTGTCCGCCAGTGGGTTGTTTATGACGTTCCTTGCACTGCAAGGCAAGAATTCCTCTCGTAAACGCTAGCCCTACATTGTCTAATGCTGATCTCGCTCGTTACTATCTCACTTGCACAGAAATCACGGGTAAATGGTGAAACTGGTCAGCTGTCCAGCCCACAATTTTCAACATGTTCTGATCAACACAAATCAACCACTCATAACCAAATTTCTCAACCACCGACATTTCACATCATACTTCCCCTTCCATGTAGTCGATTGAGCGACGAGTAGAGAGGCAAACTGATTGCAATTGCGCGGCAGACCACATTTCAGCGATCATTTGCTACTATCAAAGAACAGTCTCCAATCTTCTAGTTGGTACCGTGGCACTCCAAGCTTGAGCAGAAGCTGCGCAATATCTGTGCAGTATATCAAGTCTTCTCTTCAGAGAAAAAATGCAGGTACTCTGTTCATTGTGTTTTCAAGTTCTGGATCTATGATGAGATAAATGTTTTGTAGGCCGTCAAAGATGCGAACACAGTTAGTGAGCAGGTTTATATTTAAATCTGGCTGCTGACAGTTCAATAGAGGACATTGACAAGCTGAGATCTGAACTATATCATTTAGCTCCTTTTAGGAAAAAGTATGTGGAACATCATCGTCGAAATTTATTTCTTCATTTTCTTCAACACTACAGGAATCTTCGTCACTAGTGTCAGCAAGTTTTCCAATAAATAAATAGCGCCAAAAATGCAGTTTGTGTTATGGCTTGTCGGCTCCCTCTAAACCATCAGAATTCCAAACTTCCGACAACTCTTCCTGCTCTTGATTCCACGAAGTAGATAATCGGTGCATGTCTTGCATACAATATATGTCGCCTAATCTTTATCCTGATCAACATTTTTGATACACCAAAATAAGTATGGAAGTGCGCTTTAAGAAACTTGTGACTGGATTCCTGTTAGAAACAATGTGGTATTCACCTAAGATGTACCGGATTACATCAGGCTCATATTTGCAAAATGTTCTGGCCATATCGATTTCATTTACCTGCAAAAGAAAAAATACAAATTAGTCAAAAATTACCGGATGTAAACTTTTCAGAATTATTTTATAAAGAAATAAAAAGATATTTGCATCATTTAAATTGAAAATATCCATACTGGTAAAAACAAGGTCAGCTGACCAAAGTCGCTTACTCTCTTATTCTGACTTATGTGCTTACGGCCTTCAAAACTTTCATTAATTCCCGGATCAACCATGGAACGACTTTAGCAATTATATTATTCGAAAGAGAATGTAAAACAACATAAAGGTTTCAAATTTCGTTAGAATAGGCGGAAAAGTGAAGAAGTTATTTCCAAATGATTCCAAGGCTAACATTGCAAGGACTTTGACAATTATATCAATCAAAAGAAAATTTAAAACAACATAAGGGCTTCAAATTTCGTTAGAATCGGCGGAATGGCTATGATTTTATTACCAAATAATTTCCGGGCTAGACTTGGGAGGGCCTTTGCAATTATTATACCATTCGAAAGAGAATGTATAACAACAAAAAGGATTCAAATTTCGTTAGAATTGGCCTAATAGTTACAATGTTATTACCAAAACAAAAAAGCATAACGGGAACCAACCGATCGACCTAGTGAGATATGAGGCCGCATACGACTAAAAACCCTTTAAAAAAATTGGCTAAATAAAAGAAAGTTGAGCTAATTGAGAAAAAACAATTTAGGTTTTGGATTCAGCGAGTAAAACTTGTACTAAATGAGCTAAAAAAAATTAAATATTAAATTTGGGTGTTGATCAGTGTTAATCATTCCATTTTGTTGATAATTTATAATGGCATGTAAATGTAACATGCAAATAATAAACTTTGTTAAAGACCAATATTATGTAATGAATTTAAATCGAGTAGCATGCTAAGCAAATTTATGATATTAAAAATTATCTACACAATTATTTAATGATATAATTGTTAGTTTAGTGACACATGAGAGTCATTTAAAATCACACTTGAATTTTTAAGCTGGATGAGTACTTTCTAATGAGGTTAACGAGAGAAAACTGCAAAAAGTACCTATGTTTTCATCATAAGTAATGTTAGATTTACTTTCAAAGTTGTTGTTAATATAAATCCAGCTCAATCCAAATAAATGAAGGGAGTTCTTTATAATATTAAAAATTGTCTACACAATTATTTAATGATATAATTGTTAGTTTAGTGATACATGAGATTCATTTAAAATAATACTTGAATTTTTAAGCTGGATGAGTACTTTATAATGTAGTTAACGTAAGGAAACTTCAAAAAGTACCTATGTTTTCATCACAAGTAATGTTAGATTTACTTTCAAAGTTGTTGTTAATATAAATCCAGCTCAATGAAAATAAATAAAGGGAGTTCTTTAAAAACTGAAGAAAAAAAACAATGTGGTTTCCTAGTATAGAGATTATTGATTTCAATATAAATATTGTAAAAGCAAAGGCATATTTGAATACTTTTTGAATTAATTCCATTTAAAATGAAATTTTCCTTTGAAATCTTCTTGCCCACTAAGTTTGTAAGTTTTATATTCATTGAATCTATAGAAGAGAATGATAACTTGTTCTAAGGAAGAAAAGAAGTAGCATCCCTTTTGCGTATCTAGTTATTGCTGCGCACATAAGGAGATTGTACACCTAGTGGACATGAACTGATGCACATGAACTATAAACTTCAGGCTCTATTAATTACCCACCGGAAAGCTGAGTTGTGTCAGATCTCTATTTTTGGAGTTGAAATACGAAGATCGACACGATTTTTGAAGGATAAAGTGGCTAAGATGAAGTTACAGACAACTCCAAAAGCTGGGAAAATATTATATTATCCTCTCGGTCATGTCCATCTATCAGTACCCTACTTCCTCTCTCATTAATCAGATGATGTAACAGACGAACGTGGATTTGACACAAAAAGAGATCCACACCGACTTCTTTACCAATAAAGATGAGAGAAATCAACTTTGCGGTGACTCTCCCATATATTGGAGTCGTGGACTATTTTTTCCTAAACTATTATTCCGCCATGAAATACAGGGTACTTCAGATAGCTAACTTCATGGTCATCAAATTGATTAAAACTCCTGAAGATGACATTCCCTTTCAATGAAAACTCCCGAATTCTGGCCCCTCTCCGATTTCCTCAACTGATCTTCATGAAAGGCGTCTTAAACTCCCTATTTTTATGATGTCATACAGTTCAATCATAAATAAAACATATATTAATCTTTTTCCTAAAACTTGTAACAAAGGTACAAAAATAAATATTTCTGCCTTGAGATTAGACTTTTTTATCCTTCATCAATACATCATTTTCGGAGAAATTGAGGTTAGCGCAGATCAACGATAAATAAAAAACTATACATCCTCTAGCTATGCTTTATGCCCTTCAAAAACAAAACAACCGATCATTTTGTGAATGCCAAATTGGACCTTTCTATCCTATCAGGATCTTGTCCAACGAAGCTTCAACCATGGGCAGGAGGAGCTAAGCATATTAACTTACATTTCTTCCATGCACACTTCATCTATCACTCTCATGTTCCTAAGTTATTATTTTTAACTCGTACAATAATATTTGTAATCAAAAAATGTTGATTCGCACACCTGTTTGAGGTCATTCATTTGCGCCCATCAGAACTTCCGCAAGTTTTATTGCTGGTTATCCACCTTTTTTCTTGACACTTGGAAAGCCTTGAGGACGGTCTTCTTCTATAGAATATTTTTTGTACTAAAATTCCAACAAAGAACTTTTGATTTAGGCCGAAATACCAGATCAAAAATTCAATTTTGAGAAAGTGCCATTTATATATCATGTTAAATTTTGAATTTTATTTTAACATTAACAAATTCAAACTTTCTTGAAATTTAGTCTTATTTATTAATTTTGGGATGGACGTCAAAATGATAGAAGTATTTAATTATTAGGTAAGTTTTTTATGAAATTAAACAAATGTGTTTTTGAAATTTGCAAAATAGTGGTTCTATATCTTTAAACAAAGCCTAAGCAAAAATACTTAGGACATACCATTGTTATACTAGTTAATATTCCAGGAATATGTAAATAATACTTAACTGTCAAATTTCCAATCCTCATATAAACCGTGTCTGATACTTGCATTCACTTAATAGAAATAAGACTTATATTTATACCTTCAGTGGTCTATTTACCTACTTCTTTTGTAAAAGCTTAATAAAAAGGCGCTTACGGTCTCTAAAGTTTAGATTGCTTTGATAATATGCCATAAAAAGGAATTATGTTCCGCCTGCGCTTCATAAAGTTGTCATACTTTCTTAATTTCGCTTTGAAAATGTATAAGTTGTCCATAAGCAGTACTCATTGGCGTCATTGTTAGCTAATTCAATCTTTTTTATCATGATTCCTTACACAGGGATATAAAGAACTTTTCCTACATGCTAATCAATTAATTACCTATCATCAAAGCATTCAGTTCTTTGCAAAGGGAGGGGTGCTAGTTCTTACTTGTTTGGTTACTAGTATTTTAGAAGAGATATTAAGAGTAGCATCTATTATGCGGTACTAGCTGAATCATCTAAAGAAAAAAAGTCAATAAAACATAGTGAAAGTCACACTAAAGATAAACATCTTACCTTTGTCAAAGTAATGCAAATATAAAGTAACTTCCAGCAAGCTTCGAACTTATCATCATGTCTTCCTTTCTTATTCTCTGATAGGAGTTATATGCATGATAATAGTACCAAATAACTGCCTATTTAATGGAATACGTAGTTGGAGATTTTCTTTTATTATAATTGTGCGTTAAAATTTTATTCGAGCAATAAAACCACCGAGTTTGTTAACTAATTCTTTCGGGAGAAATGTAAGGGTGAAGAAAACTTTCTAAAGCTTCCAAAATGGTAAAAATACATTCCAAATCTATTGCAAAATATCGACAAATTATCTAGAAACAATTTTCATCTCTACAGTTTGCATTTGAAGGAATGGCGCTTTAAGTAGAACGAGTAATAGATCCTTCCAGCAAATTAAATAAGGTTCCATTAAAACAAAGAAATCATAGATTTTGAAGAAGTTAACATATATTTATGTTATGAGAAACTAATATTATAAGAGATTGTAGATGCAATATTAAAATACCTATGATTGAGGGGAAATGTTTGGTTGGACAGAGAAAATAACTGTATAAAGAAGGCAAACATTAGAGAAAATTGAAGCAAAAATGTGGCAGGATATGAACCTGGCTTAAACGAGTTAAAACAACCTATTTGAATATATACTGAAGACTCACGAATATGAAGAAAATAGCCATAACTTGAGAGAAAATCACCAGAACATATTTACTTATGAAAATTTAGCTATTATGTACATATGATAGATAGAGATTAAACTGTAGAGTCTTTACTGCTATAATATTTAAATGCAGCCTTAAAAGATATTGTAATTTTAGGAGAATCTAATCTGTCGGATAAGAAAAAAATTCAAAGAGAAAGAAATCAATCTTGGAAGAGGAATATTATAAAAATGAAATCTGAAAATACACAGATTGAATGCATTGGAATTGATGGAAGAATTGATGAAACAAACAATGAACTGAACAGAGGTTGAGGAACATTTGTTAATATTTTAAGACTCAGTATATATTTACATTGACCCTATATCACCTGATAATTAAACCTGTGCTTGTATTGTAGAAGGTTTAGAAGATAGACTGTCATTCAGAACAGGATTTGAGATAGAACTAATAACCTCGATCATATCTGAAAATTTGAACAGCCCCAAACACTTAATTTTGAAGCTAATAAAAACAATACGAATTATTTCAATTCCTAGTCTGACCAAACAAGCTGAAGAGATGAACATCTTATTTGGACATTGCGAGGTTCAGTCTTATCGTCTGCACCTAATGAGGATATAAATGTTTTACATAAAAATCATATAATTAGAGTGGATATAATTAGAGTGTGTTCATTTAGCGTAAGAAAAAGCTATGCCTATAAAACACACTTGGGAGGGAGGCAGCTGTGTGTTTGGATTTTAAGTTTAAATTAAATTTTAAAATAAGCAGGTTCTAAAAATTTTATATCATTGATATTTGGAGCACCGCTGAGTATTTTGTGGTTGTCAGTAAAAATAATAGATTTATATATTTGCATATCGGCGGCCAACCACCGCTGATATTCTTCTATGCGACAGTGGATCGATCATATTGTCGATCCAATATACGATGAGTTACATGACGTTAGCTGTATTTATAAATACTTGAAGAGTTGCATAGATTGGGATTTTATCCTTACTATTGAAGTAATATCCAACAGGGAAGCGAAATTTTATTGATGAATTTTAACTCTAGTTATGAAAAGATTGTTCTAATAGCTCTTGTGAGATAATTTACTAAGTTTATTTTTTATATGCAAAAGGATGAAAGATAAATATACTGGGTAAACTTTAGAGCTCTACTAACAAATGCTCTTTTCCCTGTAAATTTGATGAGGAAGTTATATTTAAAGTCGAATAGTTTATAAGAGGAACAAATGTACTAGACTTGATAGATATGAGACTGGAAAGCAGTCTATTTAAAAGCCTTTAAAAATTTGTTTAATATAAATTAATGTTTGAAAGTGTACCCCACCTTTAATTATATCCAAATCCAGAAAAGTTAGCCTACCATAATTTTTACGTCAATGGTATATTTTAATATTGAGTGGATTTTGAAACGCCGTTTGGGAAGAAGTTGGCCAATTCGCGATGTATATGTATATATATATATATATATATATATATATATATATATATATATATATATATATATATATATATATATATATATAATATGTATATATATATATATATATATATATATATATATATATATATATATATATATATATATATATATATCTAGAAATTCTAAATTTAATGTTTAGTAGAATTATTAGCTGCGTCACCCCTCTTATTTACTGGTGACATTAGGACCATAACATGGTCATCTTCTTTGGCATATTATAAAAATACTAACAAAATATTATACAATGTTTAGAGATAAAGTATAAACAAAATAACTCGCAAGATAATGTTTGTAAATAATGAGTAATTGGATACAATAAAAACATAATCATCGTAAGATATTGACATGACAACATGAAATAAGTTAATCAACATAAAAAATGAAATAATCATTAACTTCATTTATCCAAGCTGAGTTAATTTTCTTCCCCAAAACTTATCTTTTCCTAGCTGAGTAACCAGATAATGAAGAATAAAAGAAAACGAAGTTGAATGAGTGTCATGCTGATCATAGTGGAGATATCATCGTCTGATTGTTTGGTTGTATCGGTTGTGTTGAATCCGAGAGTCCATCGCAATATTTATTTGGCTTGTCAAGAAATATGTGTACTGGATTCTATGTTAGAATTCGATGTGGATGAAGCATCGATTTATTTTATTTAAGCCAGTTTCGAATTTTAGAAATCTGTACACAATTTTGCCTCCTTGAAGTGTGAATCTTTGAAATATAAAAGGAGAGTAAAGGAGAGAATAAAATTTTAGGAACAACTTGTATTGATAAATAAGTTAATCCTTCTAGCAAACACGCACGCTTTAAAACATTTCGGATTGTGAACTGGGTTGAGCGCAGAATTTTGCATACTTAATATCAAATTTTAATAATTTTCACTGAATATTTAGTCCTACTCGAACGAAAGATTTAGTGAGCGACCACCGAATGTTCATATGCTAATTCCATTTGCTTTTTGAAGTGGAACATGAGATTTATCCTATTGTAGATCGATCGTGTTGGGTAAAAGGTATGATTTTTATAACGTATCCGATATCCATTAAAATAATTCTTCCCGTGATGGGGCCTATGGCATAAATACAGAAATGAGAGGTCTCTGATTGAATTCCACTTTGTTTTTCTCCAATTTCATTTAGTATCCAGGAATCTCCCTCCTCGAGTTGCAACCATAGAGTAGCGCTGGGTGAGGTAACTCTCCTCAAGGCAGGGTTGCCCAAACAGACTGTGGAGCGTCTTATCAGATGGCCGCTAGATCTCTCCAACTTCGAGATCTAATTGATGAGCTCCTTCTTGATAGGGCCACAATATGATCTCGGAAATGCTGAAGATGGTTCTTTGTTACGAAGGTAACTTTGGATTTCAGGCACCAGCGGGGTGCACTGGTAGCAGCAGTTGTTAATTCTTCAAGATTAGTGTCTGGAGATAAAATCTCGAACGTATTTTGAGTGTATGCGGGTGGGGATTGGGGCAGGAAAGGAATTAAAAAATTATACCTTCACCACATCACGACGGCCAGACGGATGTTGTCAACAAGACTAGCCATTAACTTCCTCAAAGGTTCCTCAGGAGAAAGATGAAATAATCATATGAGTGAGCGAAAATTTTCATATTTTGGGCTGTTGTAGGTATGAAACGTTCGAGTATATCGGCTTTTAAATCTGGTACGTTAAACTATTTTGCTCCTTCAACAAATATGGTAAGACATGAATGACTAGATATCGTAACACTCTAACTAATGAGCATTTTAGAAACTTATTCGTTATTCTTTTTAAAAGAAAATTAGTTCAACTTGATTTATCAAAGATTGGGTTGAAAGGGATTGAAACTCGCGCTGATAAAATGCGAATCTGTACTTTCTATAGCTGATTCTGTTTGGTTTTCCATGATCAATCTTGTGTATGGATTATTTAAAGCGTCCAGTTAAGCTGTGCTGGTGCAAATTCAATTATTTTGTTGCAAGGTATAGTTTAGAATGCTATGTGGGAAATTCGAGTGTCCCTCCATGGTCACCCTAAAAGTGCGAGCGGACGTAATCATTCAGATACTGCAAATCTCGAATTTCCCTCTTGATACGCATGTGTAAATGCAATGTCAATGATTGCAACGGAATTACATTTTATTCTAATTTTTTCAACAAAAAAACCCGACAGGCCACTATTATTTGAACAGGAACGATGCATTGTAAAAAGGATGAAAGGGATCAAGTAGATCGGACGAAAAGGAGAACTCAGGTTAAAGACTGGAACACAACACTCCTTTTGTGACTGCTCATGTATCTCTTCTAGAAATAATAAATAAAGTTTTTAGTGGAACAGATCTTATATTTTGTATTTTAAATGAAAAAATAGTGGGTAGTGTAGTAGCAGACACATCTGAAAGCTGTGATATATTAGGAACCATATTTAATTTGTTAAGTTCTAGAATGCAGAAATTAAACAGAAGACGACTTTCTTTTTGTTGCTCAACTTGACCGGAATAAATAAAGACACATTTTAAAGGCCTCACCTTTTGTTAAGCGAAGTATCTCGCCCAATTGAGAGTTTAAATGCCAGCAAGCTTTTGATGACCAACCTGAGCGATATGGGACATTCATAAGTCTGGAGACAGTCTCAAATTATCTGTTGATCCTACTTCCTTCATTAAAAGGGAGAATATGCGATATATATATATATATATATATATATATTGAGGACTTTCATTATGTTCTTTCTGGGCCCATGGAGGATCTACAGCCACGAGTTCCTCACACATGATGCTCAATATATAGAATATCCTTTCATATCTTTGATACTAGTGCATGTCATTTAATTTTTTTTTTAAACAAAGCTTCTTTTTAGATTTTTATGATGAATTCAACTATGCCATTATTTCAAGGATAGGACAAACCCTATTTACATCAATTTGCTGCTGAATATTAAGATTATTTTTGCTCTTTCTTTGGAAGGAAGAGAAAACGTGGTGAGATTTATATTATGAAATTGTTATTTTGTAACTTTCTGTTGGAGCTTCTTGTGTATAATGATATGTTTAGTATTTTTAAAGTAATATATGGAACTGTATAGTAAATATTGTGATCACTTTCTGAAAAAAATGATTTATGAAATATTTTAATGCTAGCATACTAATTTTTGCCATAACATTGTAGGGTAAACATCAATTTAAAATATAATTTATTCAATAAATATCCTCTCCTCAAGCTCATATATGTGTTATTGCTTGTTTTTCAGTGTTGACTAGTTACAATGGTCCAGGTCAAAACAAGGTTAGATCAAATTTTGATCTGAGTAACCTTCTTGGAACTAGGCAGAAGTTGCTGGTGTCTGACCTTCTAAACGTTAAAGATGATCTGAGATCTTGCAACTACTTGAGGGATGTAAATAAGGATGACAAAAGGAACTACTAAGTGAGTTGGCTGATTAATGACATCTCCTGTGGTCTGATTGGTTAATAAGGAAAAGGTAAGCCATTTTAAACCCACCTGTTTTAAATTCAAAGGAGATAATCTTTTCCAAACTCAAAAATATATGGAATCTAGCAATAAAGTTTTCACTATGATAGGTCAACTTGATGTAATACAGAGATTCTTTGTCATTTTGGTCACGCTATTTGTTATTTTGACTTTTTTTATCAAATTACTCGTTCTGAGGAGTGAGGTTCCAATGGATATGTGATTAAAGTCCACATTCAATGTTCCTACAGCAGAGAGAAAATATTCATGTGAAAGATCTTTCCTACGTCACTGGTGAGATAGAGAAGCTGGTGAGTAAAGGTCCCCACTAAACGGTTGCCCTTGATGTGCTAGAGCAGAAAAGATATTTATGGACATTGGAAAGGCAAAGTATGTTAAAGAAAGTAGGCAAAATAGGGAACAGAGAAGAAAATGCTATTGCCACAGAAAAAAACAATTAGAAATGATGCAGAGACGATTTTGGCAGATGGTGATAAGGAGATAGAATTGGAGAGAGATGTTGTTGATGCAATAATTGTGCTTTTACCTGTTTTGTATAATTAACCTGTGTTTTCATCAACTTTACAGAAAGACTATCCTGAGATTTGAAACATTTATCTTGCTAGTATAAAGTATGATATAGGGCTGGAACCAACTGTAGCAATAGAACCTGCAGCTCATATTGATAGAAGAATCATCACAAAAGACAACAACAGTGAAGTTATTGATAGGAAGTTCAAGATAGCTCAAGATAAGTTAATGAAAGAGCTGGAAGTAGAAGTTGAGCAGAAGGTTAGGGAACAGAGGGTGATAGCATGTATCCTCTTTAATAGCCGGATTGATCCGACCACTAAAAGAATGGAAGCTGTTGCTAGTGACCCTGGCAGCAACCATTTATTTCATTTTATCTAAGAGAAAGCTACAAAAGAGGAGCTACATGTATAGCAGATTGTTAAGCTCCTTTTGTCTTTACTAAAGAGAGAGGTATTTGACAAGTCAATAGTGGCCATTGGAGGAGATTCAATAAAAAGGAACGCTGGTGTGAATGCTGGTGTAATGCGGAAGTTGGAGCTGCACATGAGAAGAAAGCTGGTCTGGTTAGTGTAAAATTTATACGCTGGAGAACTTCCTATGTGCCGTCTAATTATTCATTATTGACCTAGATGACTTTACTCTTTCAGACATTAAATAATCTGGGCCAATAGGAAAGTTCTTTGATTCCGTTACATATTCGATAGCAATCCACACTTCGCCCGAATCTCTGCTAAACCTTTTATGATCAATATGCCAGAAAAGTCATTCAAGATCTCAAATGATTAGCACTATAGCTATTGAATTAGAGGGAACAATCAGATATGGGGGGTCTCCTTCAAAACTAACTCTGTTGGAAATTGGACTACAAAACCACAGTCACTGGATCACCAGAACAAATAGATTCCTCAGGCTCTGGATATCAAAGAATGGATTAAATTGAAACCAACATAAGAATATACAATGTGATGTGAAATATATAATTAGCGTATATTATCGTGCTGGTTAGACGTGAAGGGAAGTCACTCCTGGATTTAAAGGACTCAGCACATCTTTTATCAGCTGGACTGCATCAAATCAAGGAAGAAGGAAATGCTTGACCATTTGATGCCGACTGTGCTTACGTCTGCTTGGTATAACCACAGGGAAACCATCCTTTAACTACTCTTTTGCTTTTAAAATCAGAATGAGAGGTTCACTGGAGTATAGAGAATTCTTGCTAGCAGGGAGAGGGTCCAGACACGTAGCTGGGAGACTCAAGTATCAGCCCCAGAACGTCACCTAAAATCAACTGTGATGCTTTCAAGATTACTGTTCAAAATGTGTATCAGAGCCACCTCTCACCTTTTTCCTAAATTCCTCAAAGATGAACAGCTCCCTAAACTTACACATGGAAGTACCCGATTAAACCTAACACAAAGAAAGCATTAAGAGAGTTTTTAAAATGGTATCAAGGCCTCTGTTAAGTACTATTTACAGAAAGATAAGGATGGAACAATCAGGGTTCATGGAGCTAGCAGGGAAATGATGGGTGAATATGTGTTTAAGCAGGACAGGTGTAAACTAGTCAAGTTTAATGAATAAAGAGATTGATTTTTCTTTTTACAATTCGATCCAGTAGTATATATACAAGTCTTTTAATATTTAAAAAAAAATATGTTCATTTGACTGTCATAAATGATGGCCTTATATTCTTTATTATCATGTTTTGGGGTCCGAATGGGTAAAAGTTCTATTTATAAATGCAAATTGATGTAGGTTTCATTTCTTCTATCTAATAAAGAATGTTATATGTAAACTCCCCTGGGGAAAATCCTTTATACACAGGTGCATTACACTTTCTTTTAGATTTTAGCAGCTTATAGTGAGGTCTAAACTGGTAAAACAAGCAATATACAAATGCAAATTGATGTAGGTGAGATTTGCTTTATCCATAAAAATAATGTCATATTATTTAACTTCCTCATGAAACAAAGATTTTAAAAAACATGCACTATTATAGGATTTTCTTCAGAATTATGTTTGCACCTGAATATTACCCGCCCTACTAGGCTACTCAGTTCTTTCATCGGGATGATAAGGAGCAAACCCATCAACATCGGCCAGCTTGAAGCAGCAGAGTTAGTGAGACAAAACAAGGTTCAGCTCAGCCCCTATCAACAGTCTTTCTATCTCAGTGCGGAAATGGTGAGCACCATCAATCACAATCGCTCTTCCTGCTGTTGTCAAAGTCGGAGACATCTGTGGCTCCAAACCTTCGACTGAAATCGATAAAAACTCTCTGGTGTACATGAAGGCCAGTGATGAGTGCTTCCTGGCTTAATTTGGCGAGACGCACTGTGGCATAGACACCGGATAAAAGGAGCAAAGGCAAGATATCTTGTAGGGTGATTAAGTAACGCTCTCACGAAACACCTATGAGATGTTGACCACCAAATCAACTGAATGGAAGCTAAAGCGGTGACACTTGCATCTAACAGAAGCAGGAAGAAAGCATTGGAAGGGGCTCCCATAGTCACACCAAAATCGTTGAACACTAACTCCCTCTTCTTCATCATAAGTCGAAAAGTGGGCGAGCAAGATGACTTGCCATTTACTTTGTCTATTTTACATGAACCGATGCAGTGGAACAACTTCGCGGTCATGGAAAGCCCCTACAATGGTTTGGACTCTAAACTCACAAACATAAGAATGAGTGACGAGCTCAGAGGTTGGTATGGAATAATGTTTGCTGTTTAACATTGATAACCGGGCGGTTATCTTGATATCTTTTCTTAGTTTCTTGCTAATCTAATGAAAATCCAGAGGAGCGAAAGGTGTGTAAAGAAGAACTTCGTACATTTCTTTTCTTTTAATTTATCTTCGCTCTCTCCACACGCAAAGAGACACACACACACACACACACACACACATATATATATATATATATATATATATATATATATATATATATATATTATACAAAGAAGGACAGTAACCTACATGTAAGGGCAGGAAAGAAACCACAGTGTTAGGGTTTAAATATCATTTGCGAAACCAGGTTTTGACGGAGAAAACCGTCATATTCAATCGCTGATAAAGTAATGAATTCATAAAGATGCTTAGCCTACGGACACACAAATATACAGTTAGAAATGTAATACTGAGGGGTGGTATAAAGCAGCAGCATTTTTTAGCTGAGGAAGCACGAATCTTCTGCTTATCATGAGATTAGTGTGGAAGTGCCCATCTGAACTATTAAAGTTTGGAATTTCTTTATAAAAGCTGATTCTATTAGACACCTATGTATATAGTTGGTTGAATTATAAAGTATTTTTGCATTATCAATGTCAAGTGAATGGTTTTCATTTGATATGTGTAGGAACAGGTTGAATGATAGACTTCCACGACGCATGCCATATTTGTGTTTCGTCATTTTCTTGGAGAATCTGCTGCATTCGCCAATGTATACTTGTTTTAAATTTTGCATCAAATATAATTAACGTCCTGTTCTTTATCGGTGGCTCTATGTTTAAACAAATATTAAAGATCGTTTTTTTCATATTGAAAGGCAACATTGATGTTGTTGGTCCGTCATAGCTTTATAAAATTAATTAATTAGGGGGAGTATGGGAATTAAATATAATTATTATTACATACTTTTTCCTTAGAATTAGCTAGTGAGTAAAGTTATTCTCGCTTATATATATATATATATATATATATATATATATATATATATATATATATATATATATATATATATATATATATATATATATATACATTTTTACTGTTTATGAAATGAACAGATTTAGACCCGTACAATTTTATTAATCAAGGTTATTTGCACTTACAATAAAATAAAAATATGCTCCAAAAGTATTTGATTTTATACATACTAAATAAATGTAATGGTTCAAATATTTATTTTAATACGAGATAGGGAGAGCTTAATATTTCGTTAAACTACCTTTGTTTGCTATAACTACTCTCAAGCGTTTCTTTTAAGACTTGTCCAAGTCCTTCAATGATTGTTTTGGAATTTCCACCCACTAATCCTTAGCTAGGGCTAACTCAGAGTCGGTATAAACTGCAAAGAAGCTGCTAATACTTTTAAGTCCACCCGGTTCCTGACAAATCGGACAATCTATGCTTCTACTATCAAACTACAGGGTGCCCCACAAAAATCAGGAAATTTTAGATTTACATTATGTATTTTACAAACCTACAATTAACTAACATATCAGTTTTATAATTTCTTTGCCTTTAATTCCAGGATGCCGCAGTTATTAAATTTTCAACGTGAAATAATTGTTCCGTTTAAGAAAGATCATCCAACTTGGTGGCTGAAATAATGCTAAGGAATTTGTCCAGAGTTCTTAGGTTCAATAACTAAAAATCAATTTACCGATGTTTTGGTGTATGTACATAAAAGGCTCGTAAGTAAGGGTCACTTCCTGCTAAAGTTCGTAAACTTGGATCTCGCAGAATCAAAAAAATCTCTCCGCCTATCAAATGGCTATGTTGGACCTTTGCTGTCACACTACCAAGACACGCAAAAAGGCATGAAATATCACCGTGAGATATCCCAAGAATTCCGGTTATCAGTTTGTAGTCATTTTCATTCTTCAACAATCAAAATTAAAGTGCTATAAGAGAATTAATCGAATTTTCTTACTGAAAAAAATATAAAAGCACGCAAATAAAAATATCAGGTGCTGATAACTCGTTTCGAAGGAAAGGATAAGTAAAATTAAGTGTGGTTTTTCCGATGAGGCTAATTTCAATCTTCACGCACCTTTGAACTCCCAAAATGATCGCATTTATCGTGCTGTACATGTTAAAACAACTATTTCTGAGGAGGATCTCTTTGTAGAAAATGATAAAAGACAACCATCGCTCATGTTATGTTTCAGTCTCCTGGCATGTTAAAACATAGCTGTGGTTCGTTGAAGGAGACGCTGATGGGCAAGAAATTCTTCCACCGTACAGAAGAAAGTAAAAAAAACCCCCAGTAAATCAGTTAGTGTATAGTAATGAAATGTGAACCAAAATGTTTCGCGACATAAACCAAGTAATGGGAACAGATGAATGGACAAGGTGACAAGATGGAGCGAAGGTCCATACATCCAAAGACACTGTTGCCTGGCTCAGATTTCTTTGAACTTAACGAAGGGCCCTCAAAAAGTCCAAGTCTCAACATAATGGATTTTAACATGTGGATTTTACTGTTACATCAACTTTAATTACTAGAGAAGGAAGTCATAGACATACAAAGCTTAACACTTGTTGATGGAAGCTTGGAACAATATCCCGCTTGAACGCATCTAAAAGACGAAAGGATGTTGTGCCGCTGCCCAATGAAATCATTTTGAACACAACATCTACCATTTGTGTTTTTCTTCTGTTTTAACAATGTTTTTGTTATCAACAACTATTTACTGTTTCCAACAATTAAATAAACTCTACCAAATTTTTTGATTTTTGTGGGGCACTCTGTTCTATAAATATTAGCTCTAAATTTGATGAAAATATAGTAAAGTCAATAATTAACAGGATTTCACCCACACATCACCTCAGTCCATGCTCTAATACAAGAATAGGAAAACTTCCTGCATTCTTATAAAAAATTGTCTCCTCCCTTTGTCTGGCACCATTTAGAAAGTTAAGTTCATTTGAAAATGTAACTGTAGTGTTGTCAAGATGGTTAACTGCGCATCTCATAGCATTAAACTTACAATGATTATCCTCGATGACAACACCACCCTCATCCGCCTTGAAATTGATCCAACCATAGTGTAGATGGGTTATGCAGTCACAATATTCTAAAATAAGCCAGTTATTAAAATTCGAATCATGCCCGGAACAGTCTTCTGAAAACAAGCAGGAATATTTCTTAAAAGCTTGCCTACATTTTTCAATAGAAATCTTTCTACATTGAAAAGCATATCTTGTAAATTTTTTGCTTTACATAGTACCTCATAGTGCCTATTTCATTTATCATTATTATTATATACGTATATATATATATATATATATATATATATGTATATGTATATATTACTATAGATGCAGTAGTAGAAAAAAAATTTAAACAAGTTAATTTTTTGCAATATTTTAAGTGTAAACTAAAAATTTTTGATAAATAAATGGAAAATTTATTAATTTCATTTAATTGAAATAAAATTGGTTAAATAATCTCAGACTTATACAATTTGACATTCTTGAGACAAAGTTCGTTAAAGTTTGGATTTTTGTCTAAAATCATATCTTTTGAGGGATTTTTTTACTTGGAAAATTAATGATCGCTAAGATGCAACAAGTGTTCAATAGGATTTTGGTCAGGGATTTGTAAGGGCCAATAACAGATGTTAAGTTTTCCATTTTCTACCTTTTTTTCTAAGTACTTTTATGGAGAGCTTAGAAGATTGTTTAGGTTTATTATCTTGTTGATAGTTATACCATTGAGCTATACGTTGAAGCCCAATTGATACACCGTGCCGAATAAGGATTTGCTGGTTCATTTGTTGGTTAATTCTTCTATGAATTCTTTGCAGATTACCAATTTGTTTGTACTTAAGCATCCATAAAGAAGAATATTTTCCCCTCCATTATCTATGTTTGGAACGATACAGTCTGAATTACAAATTTTATTTGGAATTCTTCAAACATAGTCTTTTTCTTAGGCCGAAAAGTTTGAATTTGGACTCGTGTGTCTTAAGAATTTTCATCAAGGCTCGACTGAATAATCTTTATATTTATGCAAATCTCAAGCCTTAGGTAGCAAAGGTTTCTTGACAGCGACAATTCCATTCAAGCAATTTTCATATAACCTTCTTAAAAAGGAAGTATTCTGTTTACTGCATGGCTTAATTGACTGGTTGTTTTTGTTTTGTTTCGAAGGCTCTTTAAAAAAAATGTTCTAACATCTTTCTTTGACAGCTTTTTCGTGTTTTTTGCCTCTTTGCTTTAATATATACGACTGATTTACTTCTAACAAAAAATGACAGTTCTTCAATTAGTTCTAATTACGAATAAAATATGAAGCTAATTTCCATATATTAATTAAATTGTATTTTTATTTCGTCAAAACACACAGCTTTAGCGAGAAAGGGTGAGTAAAATCTCATTTCGCAGGAGCCTTTATATCAGGTGTAACATGTGCGAAATAAAGGACCAAACCTTCGTCAATATCTCACTTAGAGGGGCTGAGTGACTTACTCTTAAAAGCGAGAAAAAGCTAACAAGACTGAGAAAGATGTTCCTCCAACGAAGATATCTTTATTCCGAGATCCTCTATGTTCCAGACAACTAAAGGTAGACCTCCCAAAACGTGATCATTTAAATGTTAAAAGGTTTCCCTAAAGTTAAGAAAACGAAAATACATTTAAAAGCACCTCAAAAAGGCAAACAGACTGGAGATGAATGGGGCAGGTTGAAATGAACAAGGACGAGATTGCAATTTTAAACTAAAACAAGATAATGAAAATTAATAACCCAAGAGAGACGAAATTAAATTGCACTAGTACCTTAAGGGTGAGCTCATAAACTTTTTTTCAAATGTGGATCAAAGCAATTCTGTTGATTACCATCGGCTTAAGCCAGATCCTTCAGTTTACCTCGGACGCATATTGAACGCCAGACACCTTTTTTTTAATGTGGCGGTGTATTCTTCCAAAATAATCTTTAGTATATGGTCCACCGATCGACCACATGCGCAGGTATGACGTGACAACCTGCTATACATTGTCAGGGCTGGCAGCATGGAAGAACACAGTTGAATCCGAACAGTAAGTGTGTACAGACTTTCAACAATTCATTGCAGAGGATTGTAATTTCGACTTAAAAAGTCATTTATTTATATAATTAGCCATCTAAATCTGATGAAGAATTGAATTACGAGAACTGGAAAAGCGATATATAAATACGTTATGAATTAACTGAACTAGACTAAACTATACGTGTCCTAGCTATACACCTCTTTTGTATAGCTGAGCAGCATCGGCGAAAATAAGTATAGCAGATTTAATAAAGATGATAGGGTTGACAACTTTAAAATAAACTTATTTTGATTTTAACGAATAAAGGAAGACGGAAATTTAGTGCCTTCTATAATTTGTAAAAACTGCAGCGTTCAAAAAAGGTATAAATTGATGATTTTTTTAAGTGACTTTGAACATAATAATTTCAAGTTACTAGTGAAAAAATGGCATTGCCTGATTCTGTTATGTCGTTTATGCTGATAGTTTCGTAAAATTTTTCAGAATGCGATTTACACTTTGTAATGCATGCGATCATTATATTGACATAACACCATGAAGTATGTTGTGAAACGTGTTTGTGGTTTCAACATCGGCATAATTTATTCCTCCCTTCCTCTACTTGCCGTCTGGACGTGAAGGTACAGCTGGATTTCCGGCCTCTAAGTGACAGTTCATATTTTCTATTGTTTGGTCGCCTTGGTCGTAGTCGTCCAAATACCTGTTGTGCATGTGTTTGCGGCAAACGGATTACACATGCCACCAGTTCGCAACCGCCAGCAAGCCAATCAGCCGAAAAAACGTTCAGCGTCTCATTTGTGACTCACGTTGGCATTGTGTATACAGCACTGGCGAAATTATAATATTTTTTTAAAAAAGATTTTGTTTTTGCAAAAAGGCTAATAAAACCAATTTTATTAATTGCAAATAGACATATTTTGGCATATTAGCACAGTGTTAAGTCTTCTACATTCCTTAGTAAGCAATTTAGCCGACCTTAGCATCCATGAGTGCTTTAATACTTCTTCGCATGGCATTGATCAATGTTTTGCACATTTCCTGGATTCGATTAGATCTGAAAAAAACTTCAATGAAACTGCAAATAAATTATTGTTAGGTAGTAAACGGGGCTATTTGTATTTCATTTTTCACTACACACGATGAACTCTCAATCGAATTCATGTTCGGTGCTTTCCCGAGCCATGGAAGCAGCTGAACTTTATTTTGTGCACACCATGTCTTCACTGATTTTGCCGTATGACAAGGGGCCTAGTCTTGCTGTAATATCCAAGGTCTGTTACAATACCATTCTCTTATTTGAAACAGTAAACGACCTTTAAGAACTTCATAGTTTTCTCACCAATGTGCAAACGCCTAGATTTTCATGGGAAATCTTACTGTTTTCCTCAGACATTCAGCGAGAAACTCTTCTCAAGGCTGCCTTCTTACACACTGCACGCGGTCATCTAGCACACCAATGGTTATTTTTTACAAGAAAACTACCTGCATTAGTAGATAATACAACATAAGTAGTTAAACAGCAATAGAAGTACTGTAAAAGCCAATGAAGTAATGAATCATCAAATAATCTTTAAGGTTTGAAAAGATTGGAGCCATTACAAAAATAAGGCACTCTTAAAGTTAGTAGGTATTAATGCTTTTTTACGAATTACAGGTAATTGGTTAGCTAGATGTGCAATTCTTACCTTTTTCCATTGACCTAAAGTCCACTCAAAGTGATTCCTTGTCCAGGAATAGCATGCCTTCATCACTGTTTCCTTGAGTCGAGGCTTCTTTCTCAGTTAGGATGTTTCAATCCAGCTTTCAAAAGCTTTTCAGTTACTGTTTTTTGGGCAAAGATAACACCCTCTGTTGCTAGCTCAATATAAATCTTCCTGGAAGATCTTCTTCTTTTCTTAAGAGCCCGTACTAATACTATTCTATCTGCTCTTAGAGTTGTTTTTAAATTTTTAAATCTTGACCATTATCATTTTTTTTCTTAATAACAGTGACTGAGTGGAAAAATGAGTTTTTTTGCTATTTTTTTCTGTTTTAATTTAGTTTCTCTCATTAAATCGTTTATTTATTCAATTTTTCAAGGACTCGGATCACTCTGTTTTCCCATTTTGGTTTAATTCATTTATAGCCAAAGAACTAGCTGAAACACAAAATCAAACTATTAAAATAACTAATAAACTATCCGAAACACACAAAAACACTATTGTTAACAATTACAGGTTAGGATAATAACAGAAAAGATCCTATTTGCACTCTAAAGCCAACATATCAACTGACTCACACAACGGACTGTGACTTCATTGAAATGGTCCAATACAGTTTTGTTCCTTAAGTGTTACCAATCTTAATTACAAACTAACCCGAGGCTATAGATAATTTAACTTAATTAGTTTCTCGCTGTTGGTGCATAAAATAAATCCATTTGCAAACGATGAAATTAGTTTCACTGGCTTTTTTTTTAGAAAAAATTCAAATTTTTGAAAAATCCATAATTATTCCCCTAGTACTGTAGCAATGCTCTCACGCCTTAGAGAATTCGCTAATAGTTTGTTACTATTTATGGAAGACACAAATAGATCTTCCCAGGAAACAATTCTATAGTCTGTAATGAACGTTATTAGATACAGGTTAGTCGACTACAGTATACTGTCTCCAGTGGATGGAGACTTACATGTTATGCTTAAATGATTTCCAGCGTTCACAAATTTGGAGGGAATCTTCTAGTTTCACGTTTAGCTGAGGAGAATGTGTGGCTCTCTCAACTTTGAAGCTAATTACATTGCCCTGCTGGATTGGAAACATGAATGCTAATGTTAGCACTAATGATTTTGATAGCAATATTCCACTTCTAAAAAGTTGTAAATCAATGAAAAAAAAAAGCCAAAATAATTTTTATAAACTGAAAAGGAGACGATCCAAATTCGGAAAGAAGTTATCGAACTTGAGAACACTAATTCTTGGCAATTCTCTCTTCTTTTGTCGTTGTAACTAGGTCGGAATTCTGTGAAATTATAATATAACTTGAATCATATGAAAAAAAGTTCTTTATGTAAGCTCAGTTGGCCATATGTCATAAATTAGCTGTTAAGTTGCATAAATAATTTGGACATCAAATTTCACAAAAATGGAATGCATTACTTAATAATGGATATATGGAAATTTCTGAATTGAAAACCGAAATAAATAACGTTAGTGAGTCTTGCGAAGTATGTTTAAGTTTAGAAAACCTGTAAGGCTTCCCTCGGTTTCCTTCGCAACTTTTCATGTGTTTGATCCCACTTTGATCGATAAAGCCTTGAGACTGCTATTCATGCCTTCGTCACCTCACGATTAGACTACTGCAATTCTTTTCTAGTGAATCTCCCTTCTTCGTCACTTCGCCCCTTACAACTAGTTCAAAACTATGCTGCCTGGCTCCTTCTTCGCCGCCCCCGGTTCTCTCCTTCGATGCCTCTGTTACAGGAGCTATACTGGTCACCTATTCGCTTTCATACCAACTATAAAATTCTTCTCATCACCTACAAGGCCCTAAACCTCGAGGCTCCACCTTATCTCTCGTCTTCTCTCCCTAGTCGTCAAACTCCTCGGGCACTCCGGTCTATCCTCGCTTCCCTCCTGAACACTCCTCGTTCTGTCCTCTACTCGATGAGTGACCGTTCCTTTTCAGTTTGTGCTCCTAGACTCTGGAATGCTCTTCTTGCCGAAGTCCAATCCTCTCCCTCCCTTGCTACTTTTAAACGTCTCCTGAAGACTGATCTCTTCAGAATTGCCTTCTCTTCCCTGTAAACCTTCTCTACATGGAAGTTAGCCCTCTGTGAGGGCTAACTTACATGAAGGGCGCATTATAAATATTTATTATGATTATTATTATCCTACCAGCAAAAAATTTAATACGGCACTTTATATAAACTTAAAAGTAATTTTCATTGTTGATATTGCTTAAAGGTTTATTGCTGCAACGGTCATAGGTGAGAAACAATCCATTACTATAATTTAGTGATTCTTTTTGTGTGGTATCTCTACCGTTGGTGCTCCTAAAATCTGTCGTCAGACAATGATGTGAATTTAATAATACATATATACGACAGTTGGGCGAGGCATTAATAGAAAAGTAATAAGTACCACAGTGGTAAGCCGTTGGAGTAGAGTAATGGCGTTTGTGAGCGCCTTAAGTCAGTTATTGAAAAAATCGTTAGCAAGATAATGGCGGAGACTTCATGCGGTGTTGACGTTACTGTAACATGGGCAGTATTTGCATGTAGACCTTGAGAAAATATTCTCGTTTCTCTACAAATCAAATAGTTTTCAGGTTCATTTCTGCTTTTCCTAAGGTATTCTAAGGCCAGCCGCTTGCAATTCGAAGTGTTTCTTCGTCAGTAATAAATAAGAATAATTTGGACATTATGCATTAGGCTAAACAAGAATTTTCCTTGATGTGAATGAAGGGAAAAGGTGTACCGTGCTTTAAGATATAATGCGAGAAGCACTTTTGCATAAACTTTAACAAAGAGCGATTAAGTCTAGTATAAAAAAAATGATAGATCTGAGTGGCACGTGTCTGGTATAAGCATTGGATGTGACGTAAAATAAGTCTTGGTTCGTCATGGCTGGAAAATACCTACGTTCGTGTCCACTCGTCAATAGATAATATTTCCCGTACATGTGGATGCTGGCATCTGTAATGATGTCAAGAGCAATTTCAGGTCAAGTGAGAAGCTCCCAACTGAGGGTTCTGTTCAACCTGACGTCCGTCAAAGGAAGGATAAGTTTACTATAGGTCAATGTATATAGGGCGTGAATACTTCTGGTGAGTTGGTGTCTGGAAATTGTAGATAAGTGCTTGAAAATCCACAAGATATGACCTAAAAAATGTTTCTGACGATATCGTTAGTTGAATCACTTTGATTATTTGAACAAGAGTTCCCCTGTTGATGATGATGTTTAAATGATTGGTCTGCTACATTCAGATGATATAAGTGTTGCCAATGTGAGTGAAATGCAAACAAGCTAGACAAAGATGTTTAGATAGAAGTTGGAAATGAGAGACAAGTAAAGAGTTTGCGATCGGTGATTTCTAAAAATCAAAGGACAAGAAGACGATCACCGAAGATTTTTAGTGTTAATTTGAAGAAGTTATTTGCAACTAGAAAAGTGTTCTCCGACCTGCTTTTGAGAAGCTGTTTGTTTTGAATTAGCTTTAGCTGCCTTTAAAGAGTGGAAAGTTTGCTAGTAGATGTGAAAGAAGCTTACTTCAGGAAGATAAAATTGATTGCGATGTGTTCTTGAGACCACCATCAGAGCACATCAATGGTAAAATTATCGGTTGTTCTATGTACAACCCGTGATCAGATGTTTCCCCTTGTTTAATCATTGTTCTATTGATATAATGAAGAAAATCTTGCTTGCACCATATGTGCATATGTGAATGAATTACTTTAGGCAGGAACAACAGAATTTGAGAACATTGTTAAAATGCTGAATGGCTTGTTTTCTACCGGTTGTTCTGCATCATGTAATATGTTGCACTTAACATTAGTACCATCAATGAGGGTTTTATTGTTGATCAGTTAAATGTGCATCTACAATTTAAACAATAAATATTATGAAACAACGTGCTAGAATGAAGGGAAGGGAATTATCTTAATTTGAAGAAAATAAAATATCGTGCCTTACTTGGTCAGTTGAATTAGATCGCCATACATACCAGACCTCACAATACCTTGAAATATGTGAATTGAGCGTATCGTAGACTAAAGCAGCTATTAATATTTAATTCAGCTGAATAAACTAATTTTGTGTGTTACCTTAGACCCCCTGAAAATAAAATATCCTCAGCACATTACATTGAGTCCGGTAGGTTGGACTGATATTCAGATACTTCGTTTGCCGATCACTCAGAGGGGGAGGGGGGAAGAGATCTTTTCATTTTCTTTGTAAATTCTGCCCCTAGTGGAGATCCTGTATACTGACAGACAAAGAAGTGGCGGCCTGTTTCTTATTCCACTCTCTTTGCTTAAACCCTGTCTCTTCTGAACTATGTGGAGACTGCGGTCTATATGGAAACTAATGTAAGAAATACCTTTGCTCATGTGGAAATCGATTGCATCATTGATAATACCAACCTGTTCAATGTAATTCACTCTTCTAAATGTCTGGAAGATTAAAGGCTGAGACTACATATTGCTGTCCCAACAAAGGAAAGGTAAGCAAAGTTTCTTCGGTTCGCTCATAAGATCAGCTCAATACGTGCCTCACCCAAAAAACGCTTGTATAAAACAACTCCGAACGGCTGTTTGCCGAGAAAGAGAAGCATCTGCTGTCTGAAAATACTGTACAACAATGGAAAAAAAACTGAAAATAAAAATAAAATTTTCTAGGGGTATTTTATGCGTAAATCACAAATATAACATCTGTGACCATCCAGTTTCTCGTAAATTACCATCTTACAACGTTAAATAGACTGATTGTTCCTTAGGGATTGAATGCAAATAGGATTGGGTAAACGGATTTTGATATAATTTTAATGGGGTGTTTCTAAGGTATTTTTCAGCCAAAACTATTAAATTTATGAAAGTATACTCAATATAATTTTACTCATAGGGGTCCAAATCCGCGGTAACAATTACGTAACGCTTGATAATTTTATAAGTTACTATAAATGCTTCCTATTTTTACCTTTTGATTTAATATTTGTTGCTGTTACTATTTATATTATTTTTCACATACTACAGTGTTTTTTTTTTCAGAAGACAGAGCTAAAATACCTATAGAATGCAAAAATTACCTAGACAGTTTCTGTTATATATGTGGATCAGTTACATCAAAACAATATATGAGACAGTTGACTAAATATGCGAAGAAACTTTATGAGCTGTACTTTGGATATAAAGTGGGTGACCAGGACAAACGCTGGGCATCTCAAATATGTTGTGTCAGGTGTACAAGTTACCTTTCTTCCTGGGTGAAAGGCAAAGTGCCTGGCCTCATGGGCTACAAACTGGATACACTAAGTTTATGTGCTTCCTTTGCAAGTGGGACAGTAGGGCCAGATCAGAACATTATGTAAGCTCAGAATGATCACCTTGGATAACTATGACGCCTGAATGCCATAATGTAATTCATGAGCCACTAGTTAAGAGGAGAAAATCATTTTTCCACCACGCATATAAAACTAGGCCTAATGAAGCAAGTTAACAAAGCACTGCAACATAATAAGCCATGTTTCCTGTAACTCAAAGCTTTATTCGTAGGCCCTCAGATTCGCCAACTTATAGCTGATGAGGTCTTCGAGGCTACAATGGATGCAACTTAGCTAGCGGCCTTGCATGCATCCAACGATGTATGCAAGGACTTCTGGGAAAGCACAAAGGGGGCCAAAGGCTAATGTAGTGGTATCAAGATTTAGGATGAAATATGTCACTGAAGAAACACTTTCTTCATTCTCTCACCTGTATGTCCTTTATACCCGAAAATGCAGATGTGAGTGATGAACATGGAGAGAGATCCCATCAAAATATAGCGTCAATCGAAAACAGGTATAAAGGAAAATGGAGTCCTGCTCTGCTGGCTGACCTATACTGGAACATGAAGGGTGACACACCTGAGTCGTATTACAAACGAAGAAGTAAATAATAAAATGTAGGTTAATACGTTATATAATACTAACAAACATACTGATTAATTATATATTCATGAACTAATTACAGTTGACACATTTAATCTGAATTTGGGAGCGAAATACCTATATGGTGTGGAATTCGTTATCAAATGCATACTTATTCAATCGATAATTTACATAAAAATGCTACGTGATGGGAAATGTTTGTTATCAAATCCCAATTCAATATCCCTAACTTCATAATAAAATGCACATGAGATCTATGTTTTTTCTTGACACTGAAATTTGTTGTATGTACAGTGTATTTTGTCACATAATCAAATATAAATCATTCTCAATGTCTGTATATTTAAATATACCTCCACTAGGGCATCAACTTGCTCGAAGTTATCTGTATTTAAAAGTGTCGTAGGTTAGGTAGATTTCACTGACCTTCGCTTGGCGCCCTAGTTAGTCGCAGGGTGGGAGGGAGTCACTTTTTAAATATGGAGGATATTCGAGTGCGTGTATTCCGTTGGCCGACTTAGAAAATAGATCAATGGCTTTTTATGTCGTTCTGGGATTTAAACAAGAGAAACAAAGATAATCTTTACTATTATACAATCAAATAACAGAATTTAACAATAATTTATACCCTATGGGAAAACTAATCATTCAGCAAAGGAATTAATTTAAAATGAAATGATTCGGCACGAGCTATGAGTAGCACAACATTTACCTGAGCGAAAACGGGAGATGATTAGGGGGTGAAGCTTAGTAGTCGGAGAGCGTCAAGCCTCTTCAATGGTGATCGAGAAAACACTAATAGGCTTACGATTTTCTAAGAATGGGGAGGGACCCTGGAGTGGTAGTTTGAGGGAATATCCTTGCAGGGCACGGAGCGGAGCGTGTAATCCAGAATGAGTCCTTACGCCCTTGACTGCCGTAATTCCGAACAACTGGTTTCTTTCCTGCGAATCCTTAGAGTAACAGGAAGCCGCAGATGAGAGAGCTCGTGTGTCTTTAGGCTGGTTCCAATGATTCCTCGTGATTACCGCTTGGATACCGCTTGTGCAGTGCCTGCCTCCTGGTTGAATAATCATTTCATCGTTTCCGTGCTGGAAAATTTATAAGGCTTCGTGGGAAGCGATTTTGTTTGCTGTCGGAAGTGGGTCCCAGTCCGATTCAAAATGCGGCGAGTAAAGGCTTAGCGCCCTCTCACTGAGTTTGGTTCCGAGTAACAGTGAGACTCGTCTCGCTTCGTTATCCCCCCCGGAAGTTTACCGAAACATCCTGGTTGAAGATTCGTTCGTCCGTGAGATACCCCCTTAGGCTTCTTAGTCTGCGTGAATCTCTCTCTCTCTCTCTCGCTCTCTCTCTTTGACAAATTCTCTCCTCTTACAATGCGACTTCCGAAGGGAGGTACATCTCGAGAATTGGAAAAAGGGGCAATACCTTCGCATCGTGAAATAAAAGAATGCATTGTACAAATTCAAAAGGAATAAAAAAAATAGATAAATTTGCATCACACAAAAAAGAAATAGCAAATGAATACATTATGCAAAATCACACACAAAAAAGGAATACAAAAGAAATACACACAAAATAAATACCAAATGAGACTAAAAAAATGTACATATATCGATCATTATCCAAAACTAAAATTAAGATACAACAATTATGATTATAAACACTGAATTTTAAGGAGAGGTCACATCTGCCTCGGATCCAAAATTAATTGTAAACTTTATTTACATACAAAAGGGCACATATTTATGACTTAAGTTTATGTAGACATATATATACAAAATTATAAAACAATAGTTGGTTCAAGATTCACTTGAAAGGAAATCTACTGGATTTGGGCTCAAGCTTTCAGCCATAACATTCTCCGAACCTTTACATACTGTATTCTAAACTTAAATTCCTGGAGGAACAGACTACAGCGCATTAATCTGCCATTGTTGTTTTTAATATTTTGAGGTACGACAAAGTTCCGATTACGAATTCCTTTCCTATCAAATACCTGCCAAATTTATTAATTCCTCATATCATAGCGAGAGCCTCTTGCTCAATCACTGCGTAGTTCTTTTCGCGTGGTAATAACTTTCGACTGCCATAAGCGATAGGAAAACTCTCGTCATAGATTCCATATTGAACTAAAACACAACCGATGCCGACGCGAGCTTACCGTTAGGTTTATTAAAGCTGTTGATTGACAGCGGAGTCCAAATTAGTTGTTCTGGGGCCTTCTTCTTCAGGAGCTCGCAAATGGAATCAGAAAGGCTGGCAAAATTGGGGATGAATCGCCGATAAAAGGAAGCGGAATCCATGAATGACCTTAACTGCTTTTTGTTTGCAAGAAGCGGCATTTTTACGATGTCTCGTATCTTTTCCTCCTCCAGGGCTAATTGATTATTCTATAAGTAATCTATTGTGTTAAAAGCAAAATAACATTTGCTTGCACCAATTGTCAGATTATGATCCCTGAGCCTTTGCAGCAGCGCTTAAAGAGCGGTCAAGTGCTGGTCCCATTCCTTTGTAGCCACGTAAATATTATCGAAATAGAATGATAGGGGGGGTAACCCATTTAGTTACTGCAGGCGGTGACGAGCCCAAATGGGGAAGTGGTGTACCTTGTAACCTCTTCCCGCAATGGGATCTGCTAATAGGCTTTACACTAATCAAGTTCTGAAATATATTTCACTTTCTCAAACAGATAGAGATCTTGGTCGATAAGAGGAATCGGCTATGCGTCAGACACGGAATTATCGTGTTCCTTGAACATGACGACGGAGAAACAGTAATCGGATTTTGACGACTTGATTATCTTCAATTTTAATAACTTCTCAACTTCGGTATTAAAATCTTCTTTTAAATCAACGAGTAAAGGGTTTGGCTTGGACCTAATAGCCTCTTGGGTGGTCAATTGAATATCGTGCTGAAACTAAGTAGCACAACCTGGAATATCTGCGATGACGTCACTGAATTGACTGAGGAGAGATGTAAGCTGGTTTTTCTGAGCGGACGATGACTGGTTGCTTTTCTTGAGCTTGGTAGACAAGAATTCCATCATATCTGGTACGAGCAAGGGGTATTTGCCATCTTACTCTACGCATGCAATTAATACTAAATTTAGAGGGTCCACAGGGTAATTTGATTCAATGGCCGACTCTTCGTCTATAGCCAATATTTGTTTAACTCCTGCGCGCCGATCATATTTATAAGGAGGTTTATATGGAAAAGCTTTCCTCTCCCCTTGGGTGTTTCAACCAAATAATCGACGGCAACGCGTTTCTCTATTATTTGGAAGGGACCCTTTCATTGGTTAAGCAGTTTGCTATTGTTGGTTGGGAGCAATAACAGAACTTCCTCACCCGGCCTAAATCTTCGATCTGTGGACTTACAGTCGAAGGAAGCTTTGTATTTACTCAGATTAACGTCGGCATTTTGGTAAGCAATTTCGGCGCATTCTTCCCTCCTCTGTTGGAGTTCGAGTATGTACGAGTATGATAATTGTACCTTTCCATCTAATTTTTGGTTAGTTCTTTAAGAATGCTTAACGGGTTTCAGACGTTCTTACTGTAAAGTAACTCAAATGGCGCGAACCACAAAGTGAGTTGTGGTATCTCTCTATAAGCAAAAAGAGCCACTGGCTGATAACGATGCAATTCTCTTGGCTGCTCCGCGCAACTCTTCTGCAGGATGGTCGTGAGATTTCCATTCAGCCTCTCGCACATACCATTCGCGGTGGGATGAAATGTGGTGGTAAATAGGGGCTTTACCATGAGTAATTTTCCTACCTGCTGCATCAAATGGGAAGTAAATTAACGACCTCGAGCGGACAATATTTCCTTCGGTAATCCAACGGAGGAGAATATGGAGATAAGAGCTTCAGCACACGAAATGCTGTCGATGTTCTCGAGGAGGACAGCCTCAGGGATCTTGATGGCAAAATCGACGAGAGTGAGGACATAACTATGGCCCTATCTAGATGGTGGGTGGATTGGTACAACCAAGTTGATTGCCACTCGGGAAAAGGGTTCTGAGATTACGGGACCCTTCTTCAAAGGCGCCGGCTTAACTCGCCCCTTAATGACAGTTTTCTGGCATATGTCGCAAGATCGACAATAGCAAAGAATTTCCTCTGACGCTCCGGGCCAATAAAACTAATTAAAAATTCGTTTTGCAGTCTTTGTGTAACTGAAGTGATCCGAGAAAAGGCTATCTTGTGTGGTTTGTAAAATAAGTCGCACATGAGAGCGAGGAACACATAATGCTCGAGAATCGGTGGGATCTCCCTCTGAGCATCTGCGGTAAAGGAGGTTATCTTTAACCATGAAGGAAATTAATTTGCCAGCAGTAATGGAATCTTGTATCTTATTGAGGGCCTTAGTCAAGAAAGAACGAAGGAATTCACACTCATTCTGCTTATTAGAAAAGTCCTCATTTTCCACATTGCTATAATCTGAAGCACTGAGAGGTCCAAGGGGTGCGGCTGCTCTTAAATCCTGATTCGTTTGCGAGCGGGTGGTCACGGTTTAAGCCATTGGAGGTGAAGAAACTTTGGGGCTCTGCCCAATCAGAACGGCACAAAACTTGATGGGGGCTGACACTACTTCGGCGCAGCTAGTGAAGTAGGCGCAGTCTATATGGCACTTAACAATGGGGAACCGATTAGCGCGTCCCAGGTTTTCATGCACAATGGCGAACCGATCGTGATCTGGAGGTACAGGTGGGAGTAGCTTATCCGAGACAACGATACACGTCCAACCAGTATCTCAGACTTGAGTGGAGATACGGCAGCCGTTCACCGTACCAGTCTCGAATATTAAAGACCTCCAGGGGTGCTTTGGTCGAACAAAAAGTTCTGATGGCTGGTGGGACCTGGTTCGTTCGAAGAGAGAGAAGATTCCAGTTGAGACGGGGTTTGAGAAGTGGTAGCACTCACCCGGTTCAGCTGGTGAGAATAGTTATTCCTAGAGTGAGAGTTTTATGGGCAATTTGTTCACACATAACCATCGATTCCGCAGGAATAACACACAATAGTCCTCCTGTGGAACGCTGATGGAGGGGGCTAGAGGAGAAAGGTTGAACTTTTCGTTTGATGGGTGTTCGAACAGGCTTTTGCTTGGAATGGCCTGTTATCTTGACAAAAATTTTCTGGTTGTGAGGCCAGAATATATGCTTATTTACCTTCGATTTGAGAGAAGGTGGTTCGACTTTCTTCCCTTCTTTGGGATAGCAATTGTGGCATTCTACACAAACTTCAGCCTATTTTATGCACTCCTTGAAACTACTGCATCTTCTCTCCTTGGCGAATAATCTGATTTCTGATGGAAGTGATGCAGTGCCTGCCTCCAGGTTGAATACTCATTTGCTCGTTTCCGCGCTGGGAAATATATAAGGCTTCGCGGAAAGCGATTTTGTTTGCCGTCGGAAGTGGGTCCCGCTACGATTCAAAACACGGCGACTAAAGGCTTAGCACCCTCTCACTGATTTGGGTTCCAGGCTCCAGAGAGACTCGCATCGTTATCGCTCCAGAAGATTACCGAAACATGCCTGTTGAAGATGCGTTCGTCCATGAGATTCTCCCTTAGGCTTCTTAGTCTGCGTGAATCTCTCTCTCTCTCTGACAAAAGGTATGTCGTCAATATAGCGCGCATAGATGGGAGGTTTGGTTGCTATACTGCTTTTGAATATCATCTTCTTGACTGCACACAGAAAAATTCAGCTATATTTTGAAGTGATCGCTTAAAATTTATTTCCTCAAGCGTCTCTAAAAGACAATCAAAGAAGAAAAATTCCCCTTTGTTTTAATTATTTATTTAATTGCTTGATGGTTGAGCATCTAATGCACATAAATGGCTTTGAATAAAATATACCCCACCCAAATTTGAACATTTATACATATTCTTTGATCGTAGTTTTCATTCAAATTATTCTCTCCTAAAAGAAAACGAATCTGATACGAAGATTTCAAGGGCAAAACCTGAAGAAAAATAATATTTACTTAATAGAATCCTTAACAAATTTCAAAATCGAAATTGAAAAACACTTTGTCAGATTTTTCAAGTAGGGGTAAAAGAAACCATCACCGGTCAACGACATTCAGGAAGAGGCTGAAGAACAAGTAAATGTGAATTTCCGAAAGAAACAGGGATTTCACGTTAATTAATAGAACAAATAATCAGAAAAGATCTTGAGAGTAAAATATTTAGGAGAGTGAATGTTCCTGCTTGATCGGTTTCTGTGATAAAAACATTTCCATCCATGAAGAAATCTGTTACAAAATTTCGGTAAAATGAGTGAAAGAAAATTGTTTTCAGATGATAAATGATTCACAGTAGAAACTAAGAAATGCAGAACCTAAATTATCATATTCGTGCATGAGTCACGAGGAAAAAACACGTTGATCCCACAATGTTTTTACTTAAAACCAAACATTTCAGATTTGATACTAAATTTCATTAAAGATTGTTCTAAAAAATCAAGACATTCATTATTTTTATCTATCGAACCGTTAAATTAAGTCAATTTACTACTGTTATGGGATAGTCTCCAAAGTTTTCTCAATAATAATTTCTCTAGTTTTATCGAATCAAGTAATTCGATATCACTGCAACAAAGATTCAAACTCCAATTACTAAATTATTTGGTCATGTAAACGAATGATGGGCATCATCATCGTGAGCAAATTGTCTGAATGGGAAAATCTTTCACAATTGACGATCCAAATGCAATTTCAAATTATAGGGCGCGATTGCAGCCTCTGGTTTCCTTTCAGAGAGAATATATAGATTGATCAATTTATTGAAAATTAAGTTTAAATTAAAACCACAGAACCTGGTTTAAAATGAGTAAATTAGAAGATAATAAAATATAATAAATGCAAGGAATTAATATAAATACGGAGCATTTTGGTATATTCTGGGGTGAAGCTAATTTTTTGCATTATATTATTGAATAAACATCAAACCATAAGACAGATCTATAAAGAGAAAATAATTTGCTCTCATTTGTTTATTTTAAGTCACTAGATGTACTTTATTCAGATATGAATTCGCAAATTGGGCTAAATTTTTCGTAGCATCATGTTTATACGGTACACAAGAGGGACGGTCAATAAGTTTTGCGAATTGGTAGGGCAAAACAGAGGAAGGGGGATGGCTGTTTGTGAGGGTGTGAGGACAAATTATGACAAGTCAGGACCTGCAGCCGCACGCTATTGCCTTGTCTATTTAAGAAGCAGTAGCTAATCGCAGATCGTCAGTCACAAATTTTTCAACAATGGAGAAGGTTGAGCACCGCGCAGTGATCAAATTTTTGACCAAGGAAGGCAAGAATGCAAAAGAGATCAATGAACGCATGGTTGCAGTGTACACCGACACCGCCCCTTCCAATGCAACCATTGCTCGCTGGAATAGGGAGTTTCGCCATGGTCGTGAGTCCCTTGAAGATGACCCCCGTCCAGGACGCCCGTCAGACGTGACCAACGTCGCAATGTTGCCCGTATGGAGAGGATGATCCTCGAAAATCAACGGGTGAAGGTCGAAGAAATCGAGCAAGAACTTGGAATATCACATGGAAGTGTTATCAACATCATACACGACAATTTGGCCATGGCCAAGGTCTCTGCCCGTTGTATCCCTAGAAACCTCACGCCCCATGATCGACTTCAGCGTTATAAAAGTCCACAAGGCCAGAGTTGCACAAGCTGCCCTGCGCGAGTGCGGATTCGAGGAGCTCAACCATCTCCCCTACAGTCCATATCTGGCCCCTAGCGACTACTTTTTATTCTGCCAGCTCATGGCTGCACTGCGTGGACGCCGGTTTGGGGGCGATGAAGATTTTCAGCTAGCTGTCCAGGAGTGGATTGAACAGCAGTCGGGAGATTTCTGGTTTTCGGGAATTCAAAGCCTCAGGGACAAGTGGCGTAAGTGCATTGAAGTCGAGGGTAGTTATATTGAAAAATAATAAAACACTTTTCCTCATATCTCGTTTCCTTATATCTGAATTGCAAAACTTATTGACCGCCCCTCGTAGTCCTCGTTCTTTTCTTCGCTTATTTTCAATACATTTCTCCAATGCTGTCTAAATAATGCCTTTATTTCTTCATCATCTTCTAAAATGTTGTTCCATGCATCTTTAATTTTTATTTTCTCCCTTGTTGTCCGTGTCTTTAATCTGTTGATATGTTTCCAAAATTCCCTTGGTGATGTTTCCACATCTAGTTTCTTGATGTGGTGATCTCAGTTCTCTTTCGGTTTTTCATAAATTAGTGGTATTAGTTCTCTTTTCTGTATCCTAAGTGCGTTGTATGCTTTCCTTGATGTTCCGAATCTTCTTATATTTTCTGACACCCGACCAATCTCCTCGCTCAAATCCACCATTTCTGGCTTCCACTTAAATTACTTAATGGTTTGGAACGAGCTAATGGGAACGGCCTCCTTCTCTGCCCTTTTGATTTCTTTCTCTGATCCTATCCAACTCCTCGTCGATTTCCTCTAGAGTGGCTTCCCCGAGCGGGCTGGGCACGTACGTCTGAAGTAATTCTCTGTACTTAGCCCAATCCGCTCTATGCTATGACTTCCATTTCTTTGAAGAAATTTGTATAGGATTCTGTTTATATGCAATAGAGTCGCACTGTGGTCACTGCGAGGAACAGCCACTGGTTCAAAAAATAGTTAAAGTGCAGATTAAAGTTAGCCAGGTAGATGTTCGGTTTTGTTGCGTGTTCTCTTCGTAAGTATGTAGGGAAATTGGGTCACAATCTTTGCAGTATACATCTATTGATAAGCGCGTTAAGGTATCTTTCGACTCTGTTTGTATTTCTGTACCCAGAAGCCCCGCAATGGCCGTTTAAATCCCCTAACCAATGACCAGTATCCTATAGTTGAACAGTTTAGTAAAGTCTTGAACCGGTAATTGGGTACACCTGGGTGGCTGGTATCCAGTTGTGACAATGATGTTGCTTAATTCCATTTTAATTTCTATAGATAAATATGCACCTTCCAATTCTTGTATTGTTTTTTGTACTGCAATCCTTGCCTGGCAGCTATTGCCGCTCCGTTGTGTGTTTCTCCTGAAGAATTTGTGTTAATAACATTGTAGTTTCATATCTTTAATTTCTCGTTTTCTGTGTTTCTTCCATGTTCTGATATTAGTATAACATCTGGATCAATCTTTCTGAATAAGTTTCCGTACATAATTTCTTTGTCTTTCCATCCGCATGTGTTAATTTGTAGTATTTTTAATTTCTTAATATCTATAATACAATTGCCCATTTCCGTTCGGTGAATCGTTTTCTGTTTTGTATGTCCTATCTCTTAAGTTATCGGTGTTTTTATTCTTTTTCTGGTTCTTCTTTCGTTTCTCCTGGGTTCCCCTTCTGTTGAATGCGTTCGATGTTACTTCTGGTAATTCATCTCTGGGTGATGGATCCCTTTTACTTGCGTATTAGATCTGTTAAATCTTTGGGCTTTTCTGCGAGCAACCCGTGTGCACTATTGCTCTGTGTCGTCGGATGAATTTTCAGTCTCTGAGTCGTCGCTGTTTGTGTTCGCTTCTGTTTTGCCTGCCTGTTGGTTTCCTTTCGCCTCTTCGATTAACTCATGTTTTGTCTTTCCTGTGACTTTGATTTTGAAAATGGAAGATGAGTCGACTTCTTTGGGGAATTTCATCGCTTCAAGCCCGTTTTCCTGTAACATGCTGTTGACTGTTGTTGCGTAAATTCCAGGCTTATCTATGTTCATCACGTGGGCATATAATATAGAGGTAAGTATTTTCACGTTGAGAGTACCACTCATATTTATCTGTGATGCCGGTACTTGTTGGTCACCTTTCGCCATTGTTGCGTATGAGTATTTATTTACATTAGCATTATTTGGGTTTCTTTTCTCGTTATAATTTTCCATCTTCTGGGACAGATCATGGACATAGTTCTGTGTCTCCCTTGGCAGTTAATGCATCTTTTATCTGTGTTGTTGCAGTAACGCCAAGAATGACCTTCAGTTCCACATTCAGAACAGATGAATGGGTCTTATGAGGGGGAATTATAGTCGTATGTTCCTCCAACGCCTAACATCTGAAGCGTATCTGTATGCTTGTGAAGATGTCTCTTTTTTATGTGAGCAGATGGGATTCTCATGTTGAAAGCGAGAAGTTCCTGTTTGCTGATCCTTGAAGCCATTTCGGTAGATTCGCAAATGTTCTTGAAAACGTGAGTATGATCTTTAAATTTGACCACCTCTGCTATCTCGAGCCATTTCTTCCTCTCCTGTAATTCTTCTATTATTTCTTGGCAATAGTGCTTTGCTACCCGGGAGTCGATTTTTCGGCAGATGATACTTCTGTTAGCCATGATTTTTTTGAGTACTCTGGCTTCCAAATCCAACTTCCTTAGCGTAATGCTCCCAGCAAATGATAGTAGCTGCTTTACTTCTTTATTCTCTAGCCAAATAACTATGAAACGAGATGGTGTGTCAATACACTTGATTAGTGGTATTTCCAGATCAGTAAATATGCATTGCATTACTTCTTGTGGTGATCTTTTCCTTCCGCTAAGTATGAATTTAAGGGGAAGCCTTTTGAAGTCCGGTGGGTCCATCTTTCCTGGGAGTCGTCCTCTCTCCGAAGAGAGTGGTTCTTCTGTCGTACTCCAGCTGTCGAGACTTCATCCAGTCTCCACTAGTGGGATGAGCCCCTCTATCTCTTCCAGTTCTATCTCGCCTACCTTCCAACTTTCGCACTCTCCTTGGTCAACCCTACCTATCTGGGCCTTGCCCTAACGGCAGTGCACAGTTTGGTTCTGGCCTCCCTAAAAGGGTCTCCTTCAGGGGTTCACTATGCCTTCCTACTAACTGCAACTCAGACCTTGCCTGTGACCAGGTTATGTAGTGCTAGTGAGAAGTAAGTTTGAGGTAAAAAGTATGAATAAAGAGACAAGAATTTAGAATAAGAAAGAGCAACCCCTTCAGGAGGAGGGGCACTTCGCTCAAGAGGAATAGGAGGAAACTCCAATCAGCTCTAGGAGCTCATATATTTCTTCTTAAAAGAAATATTGGCTTTACCAGTTCGCAGCGAGAGAGCAAGCGTACAGACTGAGTAAATCTCGTTGTTTATTCCTTATCTCCTATAAGTTTATTCTAAAATATTCTTATATTCTATTTATAATACGCAGTTTTATACATATGATGCATTTATCCCTAATCCTTTCCACCAATTCTTCATGCGTAAATTCCTTTGTTCTTCTCTCTTTTGCATCACCCGTTACATCTTTCCTGACTATGTCCCAAATTTTATATTAATTCCTCGAAATTTTTAATCTCCTTTTACTCTTATATCCCTTCTTATATATTCTCTTCTATCCAGCTTGCGTTATTTAAATTCCCCAAGTATCTTTTCATCTTTGAATTTTTTCGTGTCATCTGATCCACCTTACTTCTCCTCTCAACATTTTGAGCCTTACAAACCCTTTAGGACATAAATACACTCTAGCCACCTTTTTCTGTAATTTTGTCATTCTTATTCATTCCAGCGAGTGACTTTAATTAATTTTATCTACATTTCATCTCCACAATCTGAAGTTACATCAAGCAATTCTTGCAGATCTTCATTTTCGTTCATTATTATAACTTCATCTTCAAATTCAAGACGGCTGAAATTTTAATCACCTTCCCCCATTCCTTCTCTGATATGCTTCAATCATTTTAGTAGTTCATCAATGAATAGATTAAAAAATTGTTGAGACATCATATATCACTGCTTCACTTTCACATTAGAATAGTATCCATTTATTTTCTAACCGTTTAAAAATCATCCTTATCTTATTGCTTAAGTATAAACTCTTAGTCACATTCGAAAGTAGAGAGAGAGGTGACGCCCCCTTGGCGCAGGAAGAGAGCTTGTGCGTACCCTTGACTTTTTGAGCTATGTCGGCGGGGGTACCTATCTTCTGGTACCCCTGGCAGGGTTTCTTTTGTCGATTTGGTCGGAAATTAGGTTCTAGACTAAGTGCGTCTTTCTTTATCCTACTCTATCCTTCTTCTTTTTTTACATTAATCCTATTTCCTCTACTTATACAAAAATAAAAAAGCAACAAAAAATACCCTATTCCTATCATGTCACTCTTACCCTTTTTTCATCTATCTACATATAAGGACCTGGCAGCTACCTCATGCGTCAGAAAGAGGCTTTGGAACCTCTATAAACAACGCCAATCGACGCTCACTGGTTGCAAGAGAATAAGACTTGAGGGGGCTTAGGCGCTGGGGCACGATGAATGGGATGAGGGTAGTGCCCCGTTAACCCCTTCCCTGGCGCGTAATTATTTACCGTTCCCAGTGCATGTTGACGGGTGCTTATAGTAGCATTGGTCCGAGGTGACGGCCCTTTGTTCCCATGTTGGTTGCCAGGCCAATAAAAAAGCCTTGGGTCGAGTCCCTTGGTGTGGCGGGATATCCATTGAACGCCACTCCGAGATCCTGGCCGTTGTGAAGGGAACTAGTAGGAGTTTAGTAAGGGGCGTGCTTCGTTGTTGTTCACCTGGTGACAAATCGATGGCCCCTTCGGGGACCGTCTGTGCTGCTTGGTTGGGAGCCACGGCACGCCGAGGCTTGACGACTCGGTCGGACGAACAGCAGCACATGGAGCGTGCCTTCTGAAAGATCCGAAACGTCTCCGATCGATAGGCGGGAGCAATTCACGCGGGGAGAACTCACCAACCCCCTTTTTTCTATTGATTGGTCACAAAGTTTTGAAAGAGAGAAAGTGTTCAAAATGACAGGAAAAAAAGGTCCAGCTGCACTCAAATATACATGTGCGATATGCCAGAAGGATAAGTGGTGCGTGGACTTGCCGGAAGGATCTTTTTCGAAATGCCACCCGGGAAGTATATGCACCGACTGCATCCTTAAGGGAGAGGTCCGAGAGGCAGTGGCATACCTCAACGAACTCAAGGATCTCTTCACAACCTCTGAAGAAAAATCTAGGGCGCTGGAAAGTAAAATACAGACCCTAGAAATGCAGCACGCGCTTCAGATTCGGCGTCTCGAGGAAAAAATCCTAGAGCTAGCCTCTTAACTAGAGGCCCAGTCTGCTCAAGCTCAAGACGAAAGTCCCACTGATTTGATTGGTTCCGCCGATGTGACTCCAGCCCAAGGAGGTGAAACTACATTGGCAGTCCCACTTCTGCCATGCGGAGCCAATGAGAAGAAGAAAAAGAAAAAGAAGAAAAAAAGGACCTTAATGCTGCTCACCCCAGTGTAGAGGATTCGAGCGTTACTGGTGCGCAAGGGAAAGTAGAAAGGGAAGAAGAGAAAAGAGAAACGGAAGAAGAGCAAACACATGAAGACAAGAAAAACAAGATAAAGAAGAACAAAAAGAATAATGTAGAGATAAAAGAGGAAAGTGGCAAGTCGCTTCCGAGGGGAAAGAATAAGTCGCCTACTGACAAATGTGCAAGAGTCGCCCTTATTGGTGATTCTCAAGCACGGGGCCTGCAGTCCCTGCTAGCCACCCGCCTTCGCACTAGTGTGAAGGTAAGCTGCCTGCCAGGATGTGGTAACCACCACATCAGAGTAGAGGCTGAGAAATCACAGATTTCTGAGAGCTCAGTCGTTGCTCTGATGGTCAGTGGAAACGACCTCTACCTGAGAGAAGGTAGGGTAGGCCCTACAGATAAAATCTTCCACACGGTCATGGGTGCCGTGGACCACTGTGGGCTGAAAACCCGCGAGCGTGTTGTAGTCGGAATGCTCCCGAGGAGAGGTCCAACACGGACCGCTCACTCGATGAATATCTCCTTAAACCGGCGCCTGGCAAATTTATGTACGGCAGAGGGGGTCTTTTTTGTAGACCCATACCGCACCTTTTATGGTAGAAATGATCTCTACCAAAGGGATGGGGTACATCTTTCCTTTAAAGGAAAGGCCTTTCTGTCGAACATGATCCAGGATGTCGTAGAGAGGACCGAAAGGAGTATCCAGCCCAGAGTGAGGGCGGACGTACGCCAGTACGCCCGTGTCACTCCAGAAACGACCTTCTCAGAGGTCGCACAAAGGGGTACCTCGCCAACAAACAAGCCGGGAAACGGAAGAGCGTAGGGAGTCCTACAGTCGGGGACTCCCTGAAAGTTCTGTTCAATGCGAGGTCAATCAGTAACAAGTTTCCTGAGTTACGTGGCCTCGTAGCGATGGAAGAACCCGAAATGGTAGCCATAACAGAATCGTGGATAATAACATTAAACCGAGACTTTGAAGGCGAATTCACGGTTCCTGGTTACCAACTCTTCCACAAAGATAGGCCCGACAGAGAAGGTGGTGGTGTAATGTTGTATGTCAAGGATACAATCAAATCTACGAACTCCAACATTATATCCGATCACAAGCTCCTAGGCGTTGACCTAGAGATAGGTCCTGTCAGATACAGGACCCTGGTACTTTACAGACCCCCTTCCCAACCCGTTGAGAAGGACAGGGAACTGTACCAGCTGCTGGGTGAGCTTGTTCAAGGCAGAGTGTGCATCGTTATGGACGACTTCAACAGACAAGTTGACTGGGAAACCAGAGCAGCCTGTGGCGAGAGCGGGCTACTCCTGGAGTTGGCCAACAACGAGTTCCTCACTCAATGGGTCAGAGAACCAACGAGAGGAGACAATATCTTTGACTTGGTCTTCACCTCTGAGGATGATATCGTTGAGGATGTCTCTGTAGACGAAGAGCTCGGTGGCAGTGATCACCAGCTAGTTAGATTTTCCGTCAAGATCCCGAAGGTAAGGTCTGTTGCCACTCAATCAAGGAAACTTGACTTGAGAAGAGCAGACTTTGCAAGCCTTCGTGCTGGGCTGACTGATGTAAGGCTAGCGGTATGCAAAGAGGCTAAAGATTCGTGGAACAATTTCAAAAATAAATTCATGAGTCTTCAATCAAGTTGCATCCCTCTGAAATGACTCCGTCGGTCTTCTGTTCAACCAAAGTGGTTTAATCGAGGAATCGGCCAACTGCTTAGGGAGAAGAGAAATGCGTACCAGCGATCGAAGATCTCGGGTGCCTTTGACGAGTACCGGAGGCTAGCCAGGAGAGTGAAGTCTAGCATAAGGGCGGCTAAGCGTACTGAGGAACTCCGAGTGGCGAGACTCTGCAAGAAGAATCCCAAGGAGTTCTTCGGCTATGTAAATAGCCGTAAACCAATCCATCGTAGGATTGGGCCCTTAGTGGACGAGGAGGGTGCATTAAATCAGTCAGATGCAGAAAATGCTAACCTTCTCAATGACTACTTTTCCTCAGTGTTTACTAAAGAGTGTGGTCCCATCCCACAGCCTACGGATTCCTACTCGGAGGAAAAGCTGGAGGCAATGGACTTCACCGAAGGAGAAATAAAGAAAAAGATCGCTGACGTAAAGACGAATAAGTCCCCTGGACCGGACGTGTTTCTACCCAAGGTGTGGAAGGAAGTTTGCGATGAAGTATCACGACATCTGTGCGCTATCTTTAACATGTCAATCCGGACCGGATGCGTTCCTAGAGCCTGGCGTGAGGCGGAGGTGACTCCGATCTTCAAGAAAGGAGCCCCCAGCCATCCGTCAAACTACCGACCTATCAGTCTGACTTTGATAGTCGGTAAACTCATGGAAAGCATCATGGTGGACAAAATGACGTCGTATTTAGAGTCAAACCTGCAACTGAGGAGTTCCCAGCACGGCTTCCAAAGGCAACGGTCATGCCTGACGAACCTTGTGGAATTCTTTCACTTCGTTTTCAGTGAGCACGATCGGGACAAGGCGGTGGATGTGGTCTACCTAGACTTTCAGAAAGCCTTTGATAAGGTACCACACAGACGCCTTCTCCGGAAAGTGCAAGCGCTGGGCATAGACGGAAAGGTAGCCGGCTGGATCGAGAACTGGCTAAGTGGCAGACGGACACGGGTGGTGGTAAATGGACAGTCTTCTGAGTGGGTGCCCGTTACTAGCGGGGTGACTCAAGGTTCTGTCCTGGGACCACTACTATTCATCATCTACGTCAACGACATGGACGGTGACATGGTTGCCAAGATTTCCAAATTTGCCGACGATACCAAGCTTGGTATAAACGTTGCAAAGGATGGAAATACTGCCCGCTTGCAGGAAGATCTTGTGAAGATTGGGGAGTGGTCGGACACGTGGCAAATGCCTTTTATTTTGGGGAAATGCAAAGTGATGCATATCGGCCACAGAAACCCCCAATCTCAGTATATCCTTAAGGGCACTGCTATGGAATCCACCAACACTGAGAAGGACTTGTATGTAACAATCACTAGTGACCTCAAGTTCTCGAAACAGTGCATTGAGGCGGAGAAAAAAGGCCCAAAGGATGCTAGGCTATATTAAGCGCCAGTTTGGTTATCGGAACCAGGAGATTGTACTGTGCCTGTACAACTCACTTGTCCGACCGCAACTGGAGTATGCCGTACAATTTTGGAGTCCTTCATTGCGAAAGGACATCGCGAGATTGGAACGCGTACAAGCTAGGGCAACCAAACTGATTCCCTCTATCTGACATAAAAGTTATGAGGATAGACTAAGGGAGTTAGATCTGTTCTCGCTGGAAACCCGTAGACTGCGTGGTCAGCTCATCGAGGTTTTCAAAATACTTCGAGGGTTCGACAATGTTGACTACCGGGATATTTTCACACTGAGTGAGAACAGAACGCGCAATCCCGGTTTCAAACTTGAACTGAAGCGTTACAACCGCAATATGTGTGGAAATTTTTTCACCTACAGTATCTGCGGTAAGTGGAACGCACTTCCAGTGGAAGTTGTCAACAGTGAATCTGTTGACCAGTTCAAGTCAAGACTAAACAAAGTCTTGAAAAGTGGCCGTTTAGGGACGCAAAACATTTGAGCAGTCATGTGCCTGCTCGATTGATAGTTCAAAGGTACCCTCTTTGAATCGACCGTAAGGTCTCCTAGGGTACTTACATTCCTTGTTACTCCTTGTTACTCTTCTGCCTTATCGACTCCAAAGAGCAAATGTTGTTGTTCGCCGCCATCCATTATTTTGCTCGATTTATCATTTTCACGACTGTGAAGCGTTTCAGTCACGCCCACAGGGTAATCAATTTTCTTAAGATTCGGTCAAGAATTTTTTGTGTAAGATTTAATTTTTTCCTTTTTATCTCAGTCCAGAATGTTTGTTCACTTTTCCACTTAAATTAGAAAATATTTACGTGATTATCGATGATTTTTCTACACCCAAACCTACAACATTAACCCTCATCTTAAGTGTTGCTCTTGTCTTAAATTTCTGACTTCGTTTGAGTTGATTCAATTAATTTATTAAGAACTTGTATATATTAACTTTAAATATATAAAAATTTTCTTCTTTAATAAAATTTATTATTCCCTATATCATGAAATGCAAAATTTAGTTTTTGGGGGGCATTCTGCACTACTTTTATATGGATTTGACTATTTTATTTAGAATTCTCCCTTCTCGGATGAATTACACAAATTACTTCATCCGCTGACTTATTTAAAATCCCTTCCTTGGTTGAATTACACAACCTCCCACCTTAATATTCGTCGCTATTATTTTTTCTTGTATATGAACAGGATTAATTTTGACCTTTCCCCTCTTTCATCTAACTAGTAACAACACTAGATCGTGATTCACAGTCTTTTTCTCCGCCGTTACCCCGCTAGAGCTATTTACAGCAACAACAGAAATAAACGCATCCATTGTGTTCATTTTACTTATGGTATAATTGTTGTAACGTCATCCTCCATTTCTGCATCTGTACGGATACACACCAACTTACACTATAACGAAGCCCTCCTTTCTTTTCGTAGCTCGAGAGTCACGTTCGCTTACAACTTTTGGCTAGGCAGACATACAACAATGTGAATTTCCAAGTAGGCCTCCTTAGCTATTTGACCTCTCCTAAAATATTTTCCTTTAAGAATATATGATTATTGCTCCATAAATTTAATATAGCTGAGTCATACTTTCGCTAGCAAATTCTCGAACTTCCCATTCTCACTTTCCTATAACTTTAAAGATCGGTCGTGAAGCCTGGATATCAATTGATAAACCGACCCCAGTGTAACTAAACTGCCCCTCCAATACAACTACCAAGCTCTTCTATTAAGTATCTACCTCCCTTCTCAATGAGAAATCGTTCTTGGACATCACTTGATCCCAAACCTTCGTTACTCTAATTCAGATTATTCACCATCCTCCGTCTGCTCTATTACCTATGCCCAGTAAACCTATCTGTTAAGCCTATTAAAATCCTTTCCGAATCACACAAATCATCTTCATCTACTCTGTACCCATATTTTTAAAACTTTATATCATTTAAACGCCATTTTTATAACCAGCCCAATAACCCGGTCCTTCCAGCTCGTTAAGAGATCTCCCCACCCCAGTTTTGTTCTCTCCTGTTGTTGAATTATAACAATAAATCCTCTCCGACTAAATTTTTCCCCCTAAGGGGCGATTGGCTCACATCTTAAGAAAAACTCCCGTCTTAATTGGATTTTTCATTTTAAAGCATTCCAAACCGATGAGCACTAAAATAAGATTTTGAAAAGACTCATTTTGTAATAAAAATCTTAAAATTGTGTTGGGTCCATCAACTTCGGCATTTGTCATATTTATACCATGAACAAGGTTGTAAACGATAGCTCTGCTCAGAAATCTCCAAAAGCTGATCACCTATTAGTTAAAAAATCGAACTTTTCGAAAGCTGTAAAATTTCTTAAAGAAGTTCAGTTAAAGTGATAATAAAACTTGAGAAAATAACGCTACTATATGGTCTTTACCCATTGGTCGGAACCATTTTAATAAATGCAGAGTTTCTACCTCTTGACTGCCTGTCGTGACTACAACTAGGTTACGCTTCAAGAAGGCAACCTTAGGTCAGACTCCCCAGCACTTTAAAAATTAATGAATAAACTACGGGCCCATTTCCGTTGGAGTACCCGAATCCTGGCACTTTAACACAGTCAAGAGGCTCGCTGTATGTTCATTCTACTACAAGAAAGAAGTAGAGTATAGTCTTGATCATTAATTGCGGTAGATCAGTCACATGGTCGAAATTTAAAATCTCAGACTTTAAAAATTCCTATTCATTCATATATAAAGACTATGACCCAATGATTATAATTATTCATCTTTTTCTCTCCTGTCCATAGTACATTAAAATTTAAGCAATAAATGCGCATGTGTGTATGCATATACTTTTTGTCACCTTTACATGGTATTACTATCTAAAATAATTATTTATCTTTTTAACTTACATTACCCTGATGATGATGTGGCTGGACATCAACACATTCATATAACGAAAAATAGGAACTTTGTCACCAGAAATCTCCCGACTGTTGTTCAACCACTCCTGGACGCTGAGCTGGACATCTTCATCGTCCGCAAACCGGCGTCCACGCAGTGCAGCCTTGACCTGGCGAAATATAAAGTAGTCGCTAGGGGCCAGATATTGACTGTGTGTGTGTGTGGGGGGGGGGGGGGGAGATCGTTGAATCCGCACTCGCGCAGGGCAACTTGTGCAACTGTTGCCTTGTAGAATTTGACAACGTTGAAGTCGATCTTGGGGCGTGAGGTTTCTAGGGACACAACGGGCAGAGACCTTGGTCATGGCCAAATTGTCGTGGATGATGTTGATAACACTTCCATGTGATACAACAGAATAATTGAAAAAAGAGCAAAGAGTGTCATAGAAAAGAATTTACCAACCAAATAGCCCAAAGAGAAGGATGGAGATCACATAGATTATTCTCTAGTTTCCCAAGTATAGTAGAAGGAGGAGAAGAGGACGAAGAAGAAACCTATACCTAGAGAAAGAGAATAATACTTGATGACGACTAAGAGTAATTAAATAACCGAAGCATCACCAGAGAAGAGCATAAAGTCAATTATAACTAGGATAGGAATACGAAAGAATAGATAGAGAGATAGAAACCTACACCTGTTTTTAGTAAGAATAATTACTAATAACGGTTTAAACGCATCATAAATAACAACACTACTTATACATATTGAAAATAGATACATATACCCCCCAAAAAATAATAAATAAATAAAAGTAATGCGAGATACACACGCGAATCAAATTTTCTAACTTTATCACGCTAGATATAACTACCAATAATGGCCAGAGATAAGCCTGACCTTCAGGCAACTAGCATCTCTTTGCAAACCTCTTACTTCCTTCAGCCGTCAACATCTATTCTTTTTTACTATCACATTCGCACAAGGGACTCACAGTAGATACGTGGGACAGGGATCACTATAAACTGCCAAGTTATAGTTAGAGACAAACGACACATCGTGGTTCGGATTCCACGTTAAGCTGTAGTTCCCATGACTAACTAAGTCCATTTTGTCTCCTAATATTTTCTTCGCTGTCCTATCCTAAAACTTTCTTCTTCCTCTCCCTCTCACTCCTAACCACCGTACTCACAGTGCTTGGAGCCTACTTTTGTTCTAGACAGTGTCACTATGGGGGTCTATAAAGGAGTACCGGGCCTCCTCCCTTCCCTCCTTGCCCGCTCCATCAGGGCCAAAGAGGGTGGGGGAAGGTCGGAAGAGCTGTTTTTTTGTCTCCTTCTTCTCTTTTTATTTCATTTCATAAATAACGAGTCGAGTCGAAGCTGAGTCGAGTCAAAGCTGAGTCGACTCGTCTCGAGACTGAGCTCGCTCTTACAAGGGGTAGTCACTCTCAGTCTCGGGTCAATGCCGCCATGTTTGTGGTTAGTCTGTTTTTCCTTACCTTCCCTGTTTTACTTCCTATCATGGAAGCATTTATCTTCCCTCCGGGAAGACGTAATATTAAGCATTTCTCCTTTCTCGTCTCTTTACGTCAGAATTCGATGGCGGGAATTCTCCCATCCCGACACTACATTCACCGGTTTCCTAATTAAGTGCTAATTAGGTACCGAATACTTCTTCGGACACCGAGAACGAACACACCAGCTGGCTTCCTGAAATGGCCAGACAGTGTGGCTAGCGTTTGAAGTTGCAGAAACCTTCCTAATACTAATACTTCAGAAGACCGCAACTCTCCCCCCTTTTCTTGCCTCCCCCCTCACTCTCCCTTTCTTGCCTAATCTTATCTTTCGGTTACCTATTTTGCCTTCCCTAAAACTCCTCTACAAAATCAAGTTTAGAGTGTTTTATACGCTGTCGTTCTCTTAAAACCCCGATCTCGAGCAAGGAAATAACCAAGTGGTCCTACCACAAATCGGATATCCTTTGACAAAAACAAAGACAAATGGTCAACAAATTAAGATAGCAATTATTTCGAAAACAAAAAGTAATCACTGATGATGGCGGAAAAAAAGATAGAAACTGGAATATACTCGCTAAAAAACGTACATTGGGTCCATAGCGGGTAAAAACAGGCAGAAGGGGAAAATCAATGAAGAAGTTCTCATGCTAGGACTCGTTTTAAATTAGGAAACATTCAAATTTTTAAGTGCAAGATAAGTTGAAATCCTATATCTAGATAGAGCGAAAATTTCATTTTCTTCAGATAAAGGAACATAAAAAATAAATGAAATACTAAAAAAACTAAGAATAAACACCGAACGAACATATATCGTTCAGTCACGAGACATGAAGAAAAAACAAAACAAAAAGGAATCCGCTAATATACCTTAAGGCAGAAAAATGATACATGGAGAATATCCTTGGAATAATGGAATATAATGGAACTAGAAACCCCCAAAATGTAGGATCAATTTATCGCGTAAGAAATATTACTTAGCCATACCAAACTATGCGAAAGTGGACCAAATATAAAATTAAACAATCAGAAACATCTTTATTTTTCAGAAAACAATTTCTTCCGTATGGTCGTACAAAATAGGTAAAAGAAAGGCAGGCACAGATAAACTCTCCACCAGTTCAAGATTGTCATTTGTTGTGGTCTTGGTCAATTAGGGATTGTAGGAAATGAGCGTGCTTATGATGGTACTATACAGTTAAAAAGACTGGGTGACTGGAACAGGGCTCTGCTTTTCCCCACTCTGACTACAAGGCATGAGTCAAGTAAATCTACCGGCTGAGAAGCAAGAAAAGTCGGAGACGACCGACGAAAATTGAAGATTACGTGCCATTGCTTCGCGCCCTTTCCGTGGACCGACCCAAAATGCCACGATGGCTTCGGGGCGTTTACTGTTGGCATTGAATTAAGCGAAAACGCAGAACGCTTGCTATTGATTTCGGTGGATATGCCGCTGTTGGCAGTTGCTAGGTGAAATTTAAAATCAAATCAAATTGTCTTCAGGTGAAAAAGTCTTGTGTAGTTTATCAAAAGGGCAAGATTTCGGTGTGGTTTATCTTCATGTGATTCAAACTTTGTTCGCTGCTGATCGAATAGTGAGGCTCCTCTTCTAAATCATAGGGCAATATTAGGGTAGCCAACTGTGAATTGTAATTTCTAAAGGCGCAAACGTCAATGATTTCAACTGATCTGGAAAATCAGAGAAATCTATTCACCTATATTCCCATTTCTATATGTTCTATCCCTAATAATGACTGATGGTGACAAATTAGAGAAGCCTGTTCCCTTTCATTCTCTTTTCAAAGGCCTAACCCTGAATGATGTCGAATGAAGCTACACAATTAGAGAAATAGGTTTCCTTCTATTCGCTTTCCTAAGACCCCTTCGTGAAAAATGTCACCTGGTCCCGTAAAATTCTGTAATTCTGTTCCCCTTTTCAAAAGCACCACCGTGCATTATGTCAACTGAAACTGGCAAATAGGGAAATCTGTTCTCCTTCATTTCCATTTCCGAAGGTTTTCTCGTGGGTGATGTCAACTCAAGCTGGAAAATAAGGGAAGGCTGCTTCTCTCTATTCTCATTTCCAAAGGCATTGCCGTGGATGAGGTTTACTGATGCTTGGAAAATCAGGGAAATTGTTTTCAAGGTTACCCGGGATTTTTTAGTTATCATCTTTTAATCGCTTAACATTATATGCACGTTTAATAATAACTACACACCTACTCTCAAACATAGCCACTTTAATTAAATAAAGGGTGAATGTACACTCTCCGAACTTTCATATTATAATAGTCTTATGAACAATTCCTAGGAGTGTTAATATTATTGTGAGAAAATAAAATTAAACACAAAAAGCGAGAATTGGAAATTTTGACCAGGTTATAATTATAATTAACACCATCCCTGCTTGAAACACCTTACCATAGCCATCTTTTTTCTATTCTCTCGTGGTTGATTTGAGGACTAATCGATTTTCTTTAATTAATGATCCATTACAATAATGTAAAAAGTCACTGATTACATACATCAATCACCAAAATGGAAATTAATCAATGGTATTCATAATGCCAGGGGCAAATTTCTATAAGAAGTGGATTATAATTTCTTTGTCTAAGCTCATTTCTTTTGTTTTCTCTTTTTTCTCTTCTCTTATTCCTGGTTTGTATCTCTTTTTCTCTCTTCAGTTGTCAACACTTCGAATAATAGGTTCCCCTGGGTAAAACAAATTGGCAGATAACCTGAGGGCCGAGACATTTGGAAGCAGAATATATAATTAAAGTGTTGATATTTGCCATTCTTTAGAGGAAATTATTCAACGTCAAAATTTATTGGCTTCCTTTCATACTTGTTATATTAGAATAGTACCAGTTCTTTCACATCGCTAGTGTCAACATTCTCATTTTATCAGCAATGTACTATTTTTAAAGGAGACAATATGTTCTTTACTAAGACGGTATTTTTTAGTTAAATGGGATCAATAGATGCGACCTGTTCTGTCACTTTACATTAATTTAGGGGTTCAAGTCCTCGCTGTCGTTTACAAGATAGTTAGAGACGCAGCTGTTTCTTTTAGGATTCAAAGTACGATTCTATGGTGGCTGAATTTTGTGAGAGGAAAGCTATTATATAAGATTATTTGCATTAATTCACTCTGAAAATTGGTCTCTACTGACCTCAGGTGTCCTCAAGCAGCGTGAAGTGGTTTTCGATTCATGCCCTCTTTTTTTCTCTTTCGAGATAGAGTTAAATCATTGTGCCAAAGATGATTCGTTTAATTACTTTCTCCTTGGCTCAGATTTAAGGATGAATATTAATATTGGTGTTGTAGAATAGATATAAAAATAGAGAGAAAAGAATTCACGAAGTTTTAAAATAAAAAACTAATGTTGTTCAGAGACATGTTATTCTGAGGTTGAAGTTTTTGTTGTTTATATTAGGAATAATTTATAAAATATTAGTTTTAGTCTGTCTAGCAAAATATGAGTAGTTGTGCATTATTTTTGACAAATTCGTGGTCATTGTAGCCCGGTTTTGATGTGTTTCGGAGTTTTTATTTCCAACCTGGACGATATTTGTGTTTAGATAAACGGTGTGGCAAATTATTTTTCCTATATAAATCTTCAGAATAGCTTTATAGACAGCAAGGTAAAAATTTCAGGTTTTATTTGCGATAATTTATTTGGTAAAATCTTCCGTTTTGTTCACTTTATTTATTAAATTATTTAAATTCATTTTACTTACATTATTTTTTGCAGTTTTCAATTAGTAGGCTTTTGTTACCTTTATTTGTTTGAAGATTTAGAAATAGAAAATGTATTTGATATATACATGAGTGGATAATAAAGTAATAAATTATTCAGGGTTAACTAAGAATTTCGTAACACGACGAATATCTCTCTTAGGTAAATCCTCCTCACCGCAAGAAGTAAGTAAGATCAAAAGAAACAGAAATACATTCATGTGCTCATTGGAACTGACTCATTAAATCATGGTCCAATTGATAGTGCTATTATTTAACAACGGAATGAATTGGTAAAGATAAATATCTCCGATTATTAATTTCATGATAAAACAGAATTGCATCATATTACTTATATCCTATCATATTTACCATCGAAGAAATTTGCCAGACAACCTGAGAGCGTAAAATGACAACCTTTGTTGTAATAGTCGTTCTAATACTGCGTAAATTGCTGGAGCGTTGAAATTTTTAATAATTATTCTTCAAATGTTCAAGCGTTCTATTAATCCACATTTCCATATTGAAATTTAATTCTTATTTGAAAGCTATTCCACATATCATCATCATTATCATCACTTCACTACTAACTCTATAATTTAAGAAGGGGATTTTATAAGTATTTGAATAATAATTTCATCTTAGTTTGGTTATGACTTATGTTTTTTTATCAAAGTTATTTCTAATAATTATTTTATAATATCAAAAAAGAAAATGGTGAAGTTCAGAAATAAATATAAGTATCGAAATTTTGTGAATATTTAAAACCCAAAGAATTATAATTGGTGAAGTTCAGAAAATCTATATTTTCTATAACTATATTTAAGCGACTTGATATTTTGAAAGGGGGTAAATTTAGTTTAGAGTTCCTTTTAAACATTATTATAATTTAACGATGGCTGCTTTTTTTTTAGATTTTAAATTTTAATCTTAGTAGCGAAGCCATTGCATGGTAGAATTATACTCTCGTGTCAAATCACGATCTACGACAGATTGAGATTAATGGGTATATTGAAATTTCCAGGTTTGTAAAAGAAAACGAATAAGGAAGGTAACAGCATTAACACTTTATTGTAGTGTCGATCAGAAAATATAAAATAAATTAAAGAGACAGAGTCGATCATGTGATACATATAAAAATCTGCTGATGCTTAAAGATTCCAAGCGCAACGCACGAGAATGGCGTATTCTTTGGTCTAATATGAGGATCGAACTTGTCTATATTTTATAGTGCTATATCTTGCCTCATATCATTTTATTGAAAGGTTATTTTGCCGTATGTCGCATTCGAAGCACCATATTGATTTGGATGGACGCGATAAAGTCATTGTCTCCAAAATAGAATTAATATGTAATGGGAGATAAAATCAGCTTTAACTGCTGATGAAGAGGTTGGGTAGAGATTTTAGGCCTTATTCGATTACCTCTTCTCGGTTTAGAATGCTCAGCAGCGATAAGATAACACACTCCGCCTCTTGGACGGCAGCTCTTTAGCTTGACGAATGCAAAATATTGGCAGCCATAATATCTCTGTTAGATATAAGTATTTGTAGATTCGAGGATATACAAGTAGATAAGAGTGACCGTCAGTAAATATCCCTCCAATACTCAGCAAGGTAGATTCAGCGTGTGGTATGTCGTTACCACTCTGACAAAGATTCTTTAATTTTCTTATATTGGTCAATTTAAGACCAATTATAGTATCTTCGAATTCAACACATTATGATAGAAAGCATTACAAAAGTGCAAACTCATTAAGAGAAAAATCATTCTTCTATTTTAAGGCCTATTACTTTCGATCCATTCAACATGTTTCCTTTTCTCAAGTTTATTACAATTTTAATGGAGGACCCTGACATTTTAAAGTACATTGCAATATTTTGAAAAGAATGTTTACCATGAAATTCTGAATAAATTGAGAGAGAACCGACTATATATTTTCCAAAAAACAGGCATGTATTATTGACTTATCAATGTAGCCCTTCTGGAATCATAGAGAATTTCTCTTTACTGCTAATACACAAATCTCTCCGATATATTTCAGATAAGGGATTTGATTTCTCATATTCGAAAACAACTTTCTGCATAAAAGATTGCAATAATACCAAAAGATTGTAAGTCATATAGGTTAAATACATTTAAATAAAAGGCAATGAATGAAAGTAATCAATGTAAAGAAAAATAAAGATATCATAATGAGAAAGCTGTGAGTGACACAATGGAGATTCTTGTTAATTTCTGCCCATTAAATTTGTAGTTCGAAATTAAATTTGTTGTTCTAAGAATATCGGTCTTCTTACTCTCTAAATTTCGTTGAATGCTTGCCGATACGAACTAATCCAAGGTTCTAGTAATAATTACGTTCTTTCAACGCCTAATGATTGAGTAAATGTTGGAATAATTTAAATTCATAATTTCTTTCGTTCCTCTAGAAAGAATCTTTGTTTGGGAATCATAGTTATTTTTTATTAGAAGAGATGATTAATGGAGTAATAATTATAATAATAGAAATTTATCGCGGTTTTTAAGGCCATAGACCTTAAAAAAAACTAGTGTCTAAAACCTAAGGAATATCTGGAGAGTAGAGGGGAAATTCAAGGAACAATTGTAGACAGCAACGTGGTGAATGATCATATGATAAGGCCTGATATTGATATTACTGCTTTACCTGACCAAACCTTAAACTCTTTGCACCCAAAAATACTCGCCTGACTTGACGCGCACGCCCCCCTTATCACTCCCTCTTAAAACCACCATCACCACGCCCTTTGGTTCACCATGGAACTCCTTTCGTGCCTATCAACGAGCCCTTCGTAAAGCACTCTCCCGTAGGCAAGACACGACCTCCATCTCACTTGCCTATCGCCTTGGACTTCGACATATTCTTCCAAATTAAAATCAGCGCGCAAGGCTCATTCACGCAAACTTTTGTCTGAGAGAAAGAGTGACTCTCGGACATCTTTCGTCTTCTCTCTCGTCTTTCCTCGCCTAGCCACATTTCCTCCAACTCTCCTTCCATCAACCCCTCTACTTTTCCTAAACTTTTCTCTGATAAAGTTATTAACCTTTGCGCCGTACTACCTCAGTTGTATGAACAAGCCCATGCTGTTCTCCCTGATCATACTCCATTGCCGCTTAACGTCGTCACTCGGGCGTCCTCTGAGGAAGTAACTGCCCTGATGTCACGTTCTAACAAATCTGGATCTCCTAATGACGTCTTTCCACCCAAACTCCTACACAAAATTCTCCCTGCTGTTCTCCCACTGATTATTCATCTTATTAACACTTCACTCACCACAGGGGTGGTTCCCTCTTCCTTCAAACATGCCTCAATTCGTCTTATCCTTAAAAAAATGCACCCTAACCCCTCTCAACCATCAAGCTATCGCCCTATCTCACAGCTTCCATTATTCTCTAAGGTCCTCGAGAGGGTGGTTTTCTCTCGCCTTAATGACCATATTTCTAACTGCAATATCGATGAAATGTACTAGTTGGGGTTCAAAGCGAAACACTCTGCTGAAGCCGCTCTTCTTACTCTTTCAGACTGTTTATGTAGCGCAGCCGATAGGGGTTGTACGTCAATTCTATTCCTCCTATACCTGTCCTCTGCTTTCAATACCATCGACCACACTGTCTTCCTTGATCGTCTTAACACTTTCCCTTGTCTATCAGGCACTGAACTTAATTGGTTCTGCTCATACCTCTCCTTCCGCACTCAGTCGGTCGCGCTCTAAAACCTCTCCTCCGAGCCCGCGCCCATTCATTTTGGGGTACCTCAGGGCTCAATCCTGGGTCCTCTCCTCTTTTGCATCTACTTACTTCCTCTTGGCCCTTTTCTTCGCGGTTTGGGCCTGTCCTTCCTCCTTTATTCTGATGCCCCTTAGATATACCTTTCCTCATCGCCTGTGTCTTTTTCTTAATCAATTACCAAGCTTCTTTATGGCCCCACGACCAACTTCAGGGGTGTTTCCTCCTTTCAGTCTAACATCTCAGGTGAGGTGTGCGGTTGTTTCGCCTTACGGGTAACAGTCACGCTGGGGAAAATGGAGGGAGCCCTGGTTTTAGCCGGGGATAGGCGTAAACCATTTGTGCCGCCAGCTTTACTAGGAGAGCGCCTGAAGTGGGTAAAACCTACAGAAAGCAACGACCGTGCTCGTAGACCTGAAGGGGCTAGGATCAGAGGGTGTGTTTATTAACATTTAGGCATAGGACCTCCAAGGCAACCCTTACGAACGCAAGAACCAAGTCCTTTGCCTCACGAAATGAGAGGCAAAGACACACGCACGACATTGCTTCGAAAAAGCGCGGTGTGGCTCTCCTCAATTGTCACACATAACCATACACGATTTGGACTTATCACGTGCGGCTTTGGATCAACTTACACATGAGTGATTCGTATGGTTGAAGCAGTGGCAGTAGTAGCACTTCAGCGGCAGTGGCACGAAAGACTTCACGCGGTAGCGATACAAACTGGCATGCAACGACTCAGGGAGCTTGTCACAGTCGGACGGGACGAAGAGTGTAGGGGTGGGTCTCGAGGCCCTCTCCTGTTTTCTCATCACGCGCTTGACTTTGAACACTGCATGGTCTCCCAGGTTAAAGTGATGCCATTCATGGAGTACTCCATGCGTTTCCTCGCCTACACTACTCCGTTCACGAATTTCATAGTATAGTGCGGCGTCATACTCACCGGCGTGCCATAAGGTTTCCGAAGGGTACTAATCATGACCGCCTCAGAGGGATTATGCGGGGTCGAAAACGCCAGTTAGCCTTTGAATGAGGGCCCACGACCTAATTGAGGTCCCGCTCTGTGCACTTTTGATATTGGTCAGGGACTCCCCACCCGGGGAAGCACTGGGTCTGAATGTGCCGATCTTCGCTTGGTCGCTTGACCTAACATCAGCTGACCCAACTTTCTCCAAAGCTCCCGCGGAGGGAGACGAGCCCTTATTCTTTCTAATCTTGTTCCTCTGTCTTTTCTCTTTAGGAAAGGTGAGCGGAAAATGGACCCGCTTCTCTCCTTCACCGACAGGAGCCCCTAGGCCAGATGGACTGGACTCAGCAAGATCTTTCTCCGAAATAAAGAAGGTCTAGGCTGTCACAAAAGCACTAGCCGGGGGAGGGGATCCCTTCTCATCTTGGAAGTCCTACGAGCTCTGAACAGTCTGCGGAGGAAATTGTACAGGGGCGGACTCGTGTTTATTGCTTAGCACCAAGCCCAGATCCTACCATCTGAGGCTAGGTCACCTCAGGGACTAAGTCCATCTCAGGGAGGGCCTCCATGTGGCCATCCTACTCCAAGACATCACGGATCCCTTTCGAGGTTCTTTTTTACCTTCTAATGCCGGCAAAACGGCATCCTTGAGGAAGAGAGGGGAGCACTACACTGATGCCTTGAAAACTATTCACGCACACCTGGACGACATTAAGGGGCACTGGACGACAGTCCAGTGCCATAATGGGGTTGGCCCTATCTAGCCACCCCCACCAGGAGCGGTCAATTATGGGCCCGCCTGCCTGCTTTCTTGGCAGCTCCTTGTGAAAGGAAATAAGGGACTGCCACTGGAAAGATCGATTGAGGTGAAGTCCCCTACACCTGTAGGCAAAGGAGAGGAGTAAGCTTCCTCTTTGATGGAAAAATTTTTGGAGTCCCCTGAGGTTGCAGAGACGGAGGTGCTTCATTGTTTCAGGGGAGCTGCCCAAAGGCGGCTAAGCTGATGGTAGAGGGGAAGGTAAAGGTAGAAAATATTTAGTTTTTATGAACTCATCATTGGGCATGGTGACCTTATGTAATGCACGGGATGCACACGCTGATCACCTCACGCAGTAGCCCGCTCTGTGACGGATGAATACGAGGACGGCAATACCAGCTGCCGCCATTTGAGGGCCCTTCTCGCGTCGAGTGAATTGGCAGCCCATCGGCATGGCGGCTCCACCTTAGACACGGCGTAAATTCGATAGACTCTGAAAAGGAGAGAAAGAAAGGGGATGTGAGGAAGGTGTTAGTTGGAATGAAGCAGGTTGCTAAAAACCCACCACGCTAAAACAGAGTTCAGGGTGTGAGCAAACGTTGTCTCCATCTCATCTCTCCCTTAATTCGGGATAGTTGTGTGAGAGAAAGCTGGTAGGCGTAGTATAACCCTGTGAAATTAGAGTCCAACCAGAGAAAGTTGTGGGAGATGTTTAGGTAAAGTAAGGAAGCAGGATAAGGGGAAAAGGCGCATTCATACTATATGTTGTCGTGGCTCTCGCATTTCTTACTCTAAAAGGGAGAGTGTTATATGTATTATATGTTGGTAAAGCATTTAGGATCAAAAACAAAGATTAGTGTTTCGCACTTTATTTAGTCAGGAGTAATTTTGTTAGAAAAAGCAAGAATTCCACATCATGCTGCTTTCTTACGGCGACATATGCCCGTGGTTGTCGTCACCAGATGGGGACTATTATTAAAATTGTTGCTTTAGAGGCCATTTCCGTTTCCTTGAAAATGATCTTGAATAGGTGTATGCTATTTTCGTCTCTGATCTTAAATTTAATTATTTCCTTGATACTTGTCCATGTTATATTTGATTTTCTTTTTACGACGAGTGGATGCTTCATGAGATGACTGACCTTTTGGTAGTAGAGTAAGATGGTGTTCTGTCGACGATTCCTTTATTGTTAAATATTTAAGAGGCGTTTTTATTGAAAAGTGTGGTCAGATTTTTCTCCGTGTGGCAAAGGGCTATACATATATATGTTATATTGTTCCATAGTTCTCAGTACATCGACGCTGCTTTCGATGCTAATCCTCTAGATGTTATTTTTTCGTTGGGGTTTAAGGAATTTCCAGGAGCTTCAGTGGGGGTCACTTTGTTTGCTCTAGGTCGTCTAGGTTCTTCTCCAGTATTTCCTCGGTGAATGCCAATTGATATTTCATGGAGACTTGTTTATTGCTTGGCTGAGTATAAAATTGTTTTATTATGAATTTGTTAAAGAGTTCTGTCCGTATTAAGCCTTTAATTTCGGTATGTGGTTATTGCCATGGACTTGATGATTGATAGATGGCTTACTTAGCCAAGGTGAGACTCACCAAAGGATTGAATCATGGCTGACATTTTAAAAATGTCATGCCCTCAGGGATTTATTTAACAAACTGTATCCAGCATATAAAGTGCATATTTTTTATCCTGCTGTGTTATTGCCTGGATCTGCAGGGTACGAGTCTTGACACCTCCAGTGGCAGTTTCGTCCAATTTTGGGGGGGCCTATGACGCTGAGTTCCACAGTGCGCTAATCCTCAAACCTACTCTTATTTCTCCTTCAAACTATGCCTTGTCCAGAAAATGGCATAGTTTAACCTAGTCAATTGTTGGCAGATTTTCCAACCAGACATCATGCCAAAGGGAATGAAGAGAGTGGTGAAGTTATGCAGATTACTTTTTCATTTATGACCAGCTGATAATGTAAATCTTTTTATAAACGGGCCCCTATGGGGACTGGGGTGATGTTCTGAAGGAACATGAGTAGGAAATGTTGATAAGGTAGTAAGAGAGATAGAAGTAGGCTGCTTTGCAGTTCTCAAGATTTCAAAAGATGATGGTTTTGAGGTTGACGAGTTCTTGAATAATTTTATAAAAATCTTATGCAGGCAGCTGTAGTGATTCGTTGGTTTCTTAGCCATGTTAATTTGACAAAATCTTGTGCGCTAGACAAGTCTGAAAAGAATACATGTATATATGTATAGAATTTATGTTTGATCTACGTATTTCTTCTCTAAAGGTCAATGCTTCTAATATACTATGGCGTAACGCGAACGGCTGTGCATAGTTCTAAACACTTAATGTTTATGTTGAATTGGTAATGATGGCACTAAACTCTATTGCAATGTTACTCATTTTCTTTTGCTTTGATTCATTTGGGAAACTGATAAGGATTGCGTGCGCAGAGTGAATGTGGATGACGTTTAGGGTATATATATTCTTTACCATAAAGGGTTGCACTAAATGTGATTGGATGTGGTATTTTATTACGGAAAGTAAAAAATTTAACGATATTAAATAAATATAATTTAGTACACATTATAGATGGAATTATTCACTGCATTGAGAATTGCTATTTATAATTACCTCTCTTTTAATGCATTGAATTTAGTAGCCTTGCTTTCGCAACCTGACAACATTGTAAGCATTTTTGAATTGATAATTATACTTTTCACCATATGATAAAATTAGGGAAAGCCAAGAGTAAATTTAATGTATAATCTGGAGGAAAGATTTCCTAGCAAAAGAGAAAGTAGGCTTTGATTTCGTGTTTCACTGTAGCAACTGCCCATAAAATGTACACTTCTTAAAAATAAATAAAAAGTAAATTTCTTTGAATAAACCAGGATTTATATCTTGCCCTTTTTACAATTACTACACAAATACACACGCACTTTCATAGTAAATAAAGAGCCCGATGGTTTCTACAATCATGGCTGCGTCGCCACTTCGACAATGAACGATACTCAGGTACGCCTTGTTAAAAAACGACGCCCACCACTACCTCCAATCTAGCATCGGCATCCATCGCCAATCAAGCAACCTCCGTGCACGATGGACAGTTCCGTAGCCTTCCTCCCTCTATCGTCCTTCCGAAATTCGACTCTACTAATCCAATTGCTTGACTTTAGTTGTGTGTAATAATATTAATGCATCGCGCCATCACTGATCAGAATCGGATCTTATATATCACACAGAATGTGCCCCTAAGTATATTTACTCTTTTTAAGGATATTCTGCTCGGAAGCGGGAGGATAGGGGCTTGAGGGAAATTGAAGGAGGCGTTTATTAATGAGTTCGGAATTTCAGAGTTGGAGGATTTGAGGGAGCTTCTAAATACCAAGCTAATGGTTGATCGGTGCTTCATGCGTTTTTGAGCACCTAAAAGAGTTAATTCGTACAAAGGAAACGCAATTCGAATTTTTTGACTACCTACTCACGGAAATATTCATGCGTGGGATCCTGAGAATATTAGGCCCCTCGTCCTCATGGCGTTCGCCACCAATGTGGAGCAGATGGCCAAGGCAAACGATGAGCTTTATATTAATCATTATGTAAGTTTGGGGGATGTCCCTAATTCCCAAGACCCATCCCTTAATTTATCAAGTTCGAAGGTTTGGTTAAAGAAGGAGTCTTCAAGCAACCGACCAGAATCACCACCTTTCAGCTGCGTTGGAGAGGATATAAAATGATGTACGTGGCATCAAGGTGCGATAGTGGATGCAACGAGTTTATAGTCATGATCAGGATATACGGGGTGGCAGGTGACGTTCTCCTTCCCGAAAAAGAAACCAACGAGGTAACTCCAGCTCAAGAGGTGAGGCAAGGCAGTATCATTCTAATTCTCAACATTATTCCGCCTATCCTGACAATATTTCTCACTCTCCTGGTCTTTGCTGGTATCATACTACATATGGTAACAACGCTGTACATTGTGCAAGCCTTGTGGTTTCTAATACACATTTAATCCTCGTTTTTCACCCAATCCTCATTCTTCAAATTTTCATTCTCCGACCAATCATGCTGCTCATAATGTTTCCTTTCCAAAACCTTCTAATTGGTGCTGGCACCATAACAAATTTGGTGCACATGCATAGAAATACATACAGCCATGCACATACCAAAATCCTGTGCGTTTTTCTACCGCAATTTCTTCACATACCTCAACTTCACCTCCCTTGAATGCATCACCACAACAGAACTCTACGGTTTCTCTTTCCACATTTTCAAACTCCCTAACCCAGAAGCATTCATTAAACTAAAAACGCAAGTGATTTTTGGGTCTATCCCCTCTGCAGGCTCAGCATTTCCTCAGGTTGATCTACCTTTCAACATTTATGACCCACTTTCTGGTCTTTCATTTTTGATTAATACTGGTGCTCAATGCAGTGTCATTTCAACCTCTCTGAACGACAAAGTTTGTGCATCTGACCTTTCCTTAAAGCCGCTAACTGTTTGGATATAAGGACATATGGATGGCGTAACCTTGAGCTCTCTCTCTTGGGTAAGGTGTGTTTTCCATTGACGTTCATTGTCACCGTGGTTGACATTCTCATTTTAGGCCTCGATTTCCTCTCTTCTCACGAACTTTTGGTCGTTGGCGCAATATAAAGCATGTCGACCGAACTACTACTCTCACTGTTTCTGGTTCCTTTTTTCCTTCTCAAAGTTCTCACCTGTCTTTGCGCCTCCCTCCACCCACGCCACATTTCCAGCAACTTCTGTAAAAATTTCCTGCCCTTAGTCTTCCACTTTCAAAGGCCGGCCTATCAAACACAATGTGGTTCACAGGACAGAGCCTACAAGAGCTCCTGTATTCTCACGCCCCCATCGACTCGCCTTAATGAAGTAGGATTTCAAGTTTATGGTGAAGGTCGGCATAGCTTGCCCTACTACCTCTCCCTGGGCTTGACCAATTCACGTAGTACTAAAGTCTACGCCGTGTGATTTCAGGGCTGTGGGTGATTACAGCCGGATCAATGCTTGTACCATCCCAGATAGATATCTTCTGCCTTACCTGTCTGACTTCAACTCTGCTCTCTTCGGTTGTTCGATCTTTTCTCGGCACGATCTGATTCGTGATTTTAAACAGATCCCAATGCAGCCAAATGATATCCCAAAGACAGCTATGACCACTTCATTTGTTTTATTTGCCATGCTCCGCATGACTTATGACATGCATAGACTTGATCCATCGTTTAATGGATCAGGTTCTGAGAGGTCTCCCCTTTGTATTTTGTTACAGAAACGACATCCTGAAAGCATCTTCGTCTTTAGAAGAACATCTCTCTCGCCTTCGTCAGGTTTTCACTCGTTTAGAAGAGTATGGTATCGTATTCAACACTTCTAAGTGCATTTTTGTTCTCACGCAACTCTCTTTCTTGGGACACCAGATTTTCCCTGACAGAATTAGTCCTCTCTAGGATAAAGTTCCTGTTATTCGTGATTTCCTGCGAACTTCTTCACTCAAGCAACTTCGTAGGTTCTGTGGTATGGTAAACTTTTACCACAGATTTATTCACAACGATTCCAGCATCACGCAACCTCTCTACACTCTACATTCAATCTACAAGAAGAACTCTCCTATTACCTGGTCTTCTGAGGCGTGCAAGGCTTTCTTTCTCACGAAAGACGCTATGGTCTCCGCTGTTTCTCTGGCCTATCCTTGCTCAGGAGATCACATAGGCGTAACCTCGAACGAGTCAGCTACCTATCTCAGTGCAACATTGCAGTAGAAGAGTGGTGACTTTTGGCAATCTCTCACTTTCTTCTCCAAAGCATTTATTTCTTCCCAAAAGAGGTATAGTAGGTTTCCTCGTGAACCTCTAGGTGTGTGGCTCGCCCTCCGCCACTTCCGTCAATATTTGGAATGGCGTGAATTTTCTGCCTTGACCAAAAGTCTTTGGTTGGTGCAATTTCCACTCGCAGCACGTCTACTGTGCGCTCTGCCGTTGATTATTATCACTTCGACTTCATCACTCAGCTTACGAGTTACATTCACTACATTCCTGGTGCAAAACATATCGTACCTGACCTGCTTTCTCAGATTGCTATAATATTGGGCAAGAAACTTTCACCTACTGCGCCAATCGATCAGGCGGCGCTAGGCTCAGGAACAAGATCGAGGCACACAAGCACTGCGTAACTAGTCTCAACTAGTTGTTCATCAGAACGACTTAGCCAAAAGTCCTCTCAGGTCTATCATGGTCGATTTTTCAATGCTCGACTGGCTTCGCCCTCTTCTTCCTCTCGCTTACCGTCGGAATATTTTTTTACCAAACTCACGACCTTTTCCATCCTATCATTCGAGCAACACGCAAGTTCATTGAACAACGTTATGTGTAGCCAGGTATGAATGTCAATGTGGCCAAGTGAACCCGTGGTCCAAACAACGCCACACAAAGACCCCTCGGGCTGTTTTTCTTCTTCCATCGGCATGTTTTGACGCCGTTCACTTCGATCTGGTAGGCCCTAGGAGGCAGTTCCTATTCTGGACGTCAGAGCCTCCACCATCACGCGAGCTTTTGTTTCAGGGTGGTTTGCTCGTTTCGGTGTTTCGTCACCGAACATGACGGACCATGGGAACCAATTTGTATCCCACCAACGTAATTCACTAATGTCAGTGCTTGGCTCCTTTCATCTTCTCACCACTAGCTATATTCCCTAAAGCAATGCCAAAGTAGAATGGCCACCTCGGACGCTCAAAGCAAGCTTACACTCCACAGACCTTAATATTACTTGGTTGGACAAGCTCTTCTTGATCCTTCTGGGTATCTCTACATCCTTGAAAGAGGACTCGGCCTGCTCTGCGGCGGAACTTGTCTATGGTACAAAGCTTCGTCTCTCTGATCATTTAATTTCTTCTTCTTCCTTCTGATCCTGCTTCATACGTACATAATTTAGTACATCGATATCCGAAGTTAATAATAATTAATGTTTTACTCATAAATCACATAAGCTAAATGTGGTGACAAAAATTCAAGACGTTGTTCTCGCGATATAGTCCTCACATGACGTGATACCTATTCCAAGGGCACATAAGGTGTCTTTTGTAATGGCTTGGGGTGAGAAATGTGCAATTATAGATCCATAGTTCGTTGAAACTTCATAGAGACACGTTTGTAGATAAGGTTTATCAAAATTACAACTGTTTACCTAAGTATTTTATTTTTAAGTAAATAACTTCTTTTTTATACTTGCAGTTTCCTGAACTATCGAGATTTATTATATCTATTATTAAATATATTTTCATATCTACCTTTGTATCCATACTTATATCCATTTATCTACATAACTATTATTATATCCAGTATTGTATCCTTTCTTACATTCATTCCCATATCTATTCTTATAACGATTAATGTATCTTATACTTTATATATTCACATATATTTTGCTCAATAACCTTTGGTTTGCTATTATTATTATTATTATTCTCTATTCACTTTTTGCCTTTGTTTGATTAGTGAAAAATAAATTTACTTTTTATAAGCCTCGCCATTATTGCATTTCCCTAAAATCTAAAAGGGAATAGTTAAGTGGATCGACAAGTATATTCTAATTTTCTTTTCCATCCACAACTCTATTTTATACAGATTAGAGTTAGCTATCTAGGCAACTTAACGAACTTCCTAAATAGCCTGTTGTAAGCCAGCAACGATAGAGTTAGAGTTAGCTGTCTAGGCAAGTTAATGTCCTAAATACCATGTTGTAAACCAATAACGAATAGTAATGAAGTGATTAGCGAAAACTCATAAAATAGGATGAACAAATGTACCCTGAAAAAGAGGATGATTCTTAAAATAAGTTTGCGTCTGGCGAAAAAGAAAAAAGAGATATGAGAGTTATTATCTAGAGAATTGGGAAGATTTATTTGGCTTTCTCGCTAGCTTCAGATGCAGGCAGAAGCTCAGTCGGAAGTTGGCTTTTTCGCACGGGCCTGCCCGATTACGTGGGCTCAAGTTGTCTAAGGCAAGGTCGATATTATCAATAATATTATCAATAATTTGTTTTAAGATTTGTATTTGGCTTTCTTCCGCATTTTAGGACCTCTCTTCTGCAAATGCATAGTTAGGTAGAGATAAAGTTTTCTTTGGCTAATTCCAACATAATTTGATTTGGAACGAAGTTGACACATTCTTCTTTGGAGTGAATAAAGTAGTAGAAAAAGTTGGTTGACTTAATTTTTATATACCTGGGAGAGATATATTTTTCATAAATGGCGTACTGTCTTTCTTTTTTGTATGTAAATTATCAGATTTATTTTCTGGTTAGAGATAATACGTTTAGAATTTTTTTAGAAAATTTCTCGAATAATAATTTCCTAAGCAAATGAATACACAGTGTGTTAAACAAACTTCTAAGGTAAATACCTCTTGATCGGAACTTCGCATGCAAATATTTGAATACCTTTTATTAGAGTATTTATAACAACATCACACATAACAACGCTTTCTTCCATTGCTCTCAGCTATATAATTTATTCGTTCATTGAATTTGAAGGCCTCTGTATATTTCCAAATCTTCCAGCTAATCCCTATGACAATTTCGAAAGTATTTTTACACCAATTATATCTCTAGTAAATGTTGTATCTTTATATCGATGTATTGCTAAGAATCTATATTTTTCTTTTCAAAAGCATAAAAATTGCAATTAATTAAAGAAAAATCACAAAACAAGCAACATTAGAACGAGTACTAAATTAACGATGGTCATTATGATCAAAATTCATTCTATATCGATACGACTATAGTGAAATATTCGCTCGGCCAAAAGGGTTGGCTGCAATTGGGACTTATCATTTATTTCAACAGGCAAAGATTAAATTAAATTGATCTAATTAAAAAAACACATACAGAGCATCAAAGGTAGTATAAAGAAAAAATATACTATAAATCACGCAATGATCTATAATTATTTCGGAAATATTAAAAAAATTCGAATTTTGAATTTCCAAGGCAAAGGTAGATGTCCTAAAATAAATAAATTATTTTGACTTTTATAAAAAGAAATTGAATATTTGAATCTTTTTACTTCTTTCGGAAGTGTTTAAGATTCTGAAACTATTTTGACTCTTACCATAAGTATATCGAATGCTGCAGCCTAACTAACAGTGTATATCGTATAAGTTCAAATATTTTTTAGAAACATTGAAAATCTGTGTTATTCAAGGGGATGTCCACAACAACATCCCAATAAATAGAGCGATTACTACCAGGAATTCGAAGAACATAGAGCATCTTATTATATGTCTACAAGCCTCTATTATCCATTTAGCTCTGTCAAAGGGTTAATTCACACATGCGCTTAACTACACAAAAATGGCATGGTAAAAATTAAATGGTTCTTTAGGGAAAAAGTATTTGTGATATAATTTGGGGGAGATTTTACTAATTAAAGTAGTTCTAAATCTGTATAATAATGAAATGTAATTGACATGAAGCCATATACAGCCTGTTTCAATGATACTTAAAAACACACTAATTTAAAATTATATATTAAATCTTATCATTTCGATTTTTTATTTACTAGACATTACTAGCAAGACCAATATGAGTAGATGGAGAAGTATAATAATAAGAATCTTCAATTATCTTGTGCTTGTAGCGTGTTTCTGTCTCATCGCACAGCACAAAAACCAGCGCAGGAGGGCCAGTATCATCAGTGGCTGGTGGAGCATCATAAGCAGAAGCTGGCTTATTAAGTGATTCTGTCTCTACTGCGGCTACCTAATCAGAATCAGGAAGAGTAAATAAAGCACTAATAAAAGAAGGATCAATAACATAAAGATCCGTAGCAGGGCTAAAAACATAAGCAGAAGTTCTGCTCGAGGAATAGCAGAAAGATAAAATATTTTCGACTGTCGTAGAATGACCCTTTGTTTTGATCCCTCTACTCTTTGACACCCTTTTAGTAGCGGTATGCTTTAAGGGGTGTGAGTTACTTCTCTGATGAAGTAGGCTTTGTTCTAAGAGTGCTATTTTAGTGGTTTAGTCCTTAAGGAAGAGCTATTTTTAAACACATAAGGATAAGAGGAAACACCAGAATCTACCAAAATAAACATGTATTTTAAATTAAATATTACAAACCAACAGTAAACACATTTCTATATTTGGCCTCAAAGAATTTTCAATGACAAAACATAAACAAGTAGGCTTGCAATAAACATACCAATTGCCAATTAGTATTTTTATCACGGCCCTATTTGATTAGCATAAAACATTAAATTAACGTACTGTCATCTACAAACACATATGACCTAGGTTCAAGAATAATGGTTTCTACTCTCCTTTAAAACGTAGGACGTACTAAACTTCTACTATCGCAATAGTGATATAAATGTTATTGTTACTTACAGGCAGGTATTAGGGATTGTCGGATGTCGCTGAAGGACTTATCTCTCGCTTTGAAGTGTGGTGGTCGCTGCTTCAATTTTCGTCGCCTGTGACGGGGGCTGATTCTTCAACGTAATTAAAGAACGGGAGCTCGTTGGGGCAGGGTTCTTCTCCTCTCACTTTTACGGTGCTTGAGATGTGAGAATCATTCGAGTGTGAGTGGCTTTGCTTTTCTTCAGTCGGACTTCTTTGCAGACGGAAAAGGCTTCTTCGGTATGGCACCGAAAAAAAACTTGACTATTTAGGTTAATACGGCCCTGAAAGGGGGGATCGATTTTCTCAATCTGATCCTATCGTTTCTCACGGAAATAGTCTTGTATGGCTGAAGGATCGATCTTTACGAACTAATCTTCCTACTGGCGAATCGACTTCTAATAATCTTCTTGTCTGGCCGATGGATCGATCTTCACGACCTAATCCTATTCTGGCGTATCGACTTCAGCTAATCCCTTTCTCTTTCTTTGCGGGGCTTATTTATAGGCGGATTGCCCCCCCATCTAAAGGGGGAAGTGACCAGGCCACAGATGCAAAGGGGGGGAGGAGCGAATGGTGAGTTAGCATCTGGGGAGAGCGAGAATTCCTGAGGTGGCACTGGGGTGCCCAAGTCAGCTCGCAAATTATAGGCTCGCAACCGCACCGCTACTTGGCGTGCCTTCTGACTTGCACCGCTTTTTTTTCCATAACCACGGGTTTATGGGTCTCGTAGGTAATTCGATCGTTAGAGCGTCGTTTAAGGACCTTAGGTGGTCGCCTTCAAACATATGTTAGCTCCAACTGCCCACAGCGGCGGGGAGATCACACATGGTAAGCATTTTCGCCGGCTACCTTTCCCACGCTTCTCCTCATGAAGGGGGGGGGGGCTTGAATGTACCTATACTCCTACAGGATGCTTAATGTAGCCATTTCTCCACATTTACCTCCATCCTTAAGAAAATAACGGGGGGGATGGGGTTCCAATCCGACGCTTCCAATAATATACATGGGTAACTTACGGAACAATATATTATACAATAAATTCTAGTTCACTCGGGAATGCCTCGATAACATTTCACCTGACCTTACATTAATTCCTATATTACTGTGCCAACTTAGGATTTTCTTACCTACCACTAGGGGGTTACTCGCCCCTACTTACTTACAATTCTACTGATTTACACTTAACTTTGCTATAATACAATAGTGGGGCTGCTCCTCAATCGTCGACAGGGTTCCGACTTAACGAGTCGGCCATACAATTGTTGGACCCTTTTATATAGTGAATGGAGTACTGGTACTCCATCAAAAGTAAACTCCTTTTCAGGAGTCTTCCATTCTTACACTTATTTTTACCTAAGTATGACAACGGTTTATGGTCGCATTCCAACTTCAACTCGCGCCCTATTAGATAATATTTGAATTTACCTATGGACCATATTATGGCCAAAGCTTCGATTTCTATAGTAGCGTAGGCTTTTTCTCTTCTCAACAGTTTCATACTGACATAAGCTATGGGAGAGGCTGTTTCGTCATCTTCGTATTGAAGCAATACTCCGCTTAACCCGTCCCGACTAGCGTCCGTGCGAAGGCCGAAGATCTTGTTGGGATTTGGCAAGCGAAGAATGGGCGCAGTTACGAGTTTTCCTTTTAGAACCTCCAACTGAGTTATTGCATGGGGGTTCCACGTGACAGGGTCTGACGCTCTCTTTTTTTAACAAATCATTAAGTGGGGCCGCAATGGAAGCAAAGTGTGGTACAAAGCGCCTATAGAACGAGGCCGCTCCCATAAACGATCGGAGTTGTTTCTTTGTTTTCGGCCGGGGCATCTTGACTATGGCGTCCACTTTTTCTTGTTGGGTAGTCAAGTGTTTTTGTCCTATTTTGAATCCCAGGTAGTCAATGGATTCGTAGGCAAAATAACACTTGGTCGGCCCGGCGGTTAGACCTTGCTCCTTCAATTTCTCCAGCAATGAGCGTAAGGCGTGTAAGTGTGACTCCCATGTACGGGTAGCTACGTACACGTTGTCGAAGTAAAACGACACGTCACTTAGTCCAGCGATAATTCGCCTCATCATCCTATTATAATTGCTACCGGCTGTAAGTAGTCCGAAGAGTAGCCTGGTAAACTGTAACAGACCTCTCTCGGTCGCAAACGCCGTCAGTTTTTTGGACTCCTTAGCGAGCGGTATTTGATAGTACGCTTTACACAAATCCAATTCGGTGATGAATTTAGCGTCTTCAAATAAATGGAGATTTTGATCTATTAGTGGGATGGGCTCGGCGTCGAAAAAGGTCACTGAATTCAATTTTCGGAAGTCCACGCACATCCAAAATGATTGATCAGGTTTCTTAACCATTACTATGGGGGAGCAATAATCGGACTCCGATGGCTCTAAAATTCCCAATTTTAGTAAATTCCGGACTTCCTTATTGAAGGCTTCTCGTAGGTGGATCGGTAAAGGATATGGTTTGTTCCGAACCACTGAATTAGTTTTTAGTTTTATTTCATGGATAAAATCCTTGGCACATCCGGGGTTTTCAGAAATGACTTCTGGGAATTCCATGAGCAAGTTCAACATTTCCGCTTTTTGTTGAATTTCTAAGTGGGGATTTATCTTTAAATCCACCCGAGGGTCTTCCGGGGTAGGTGACAGCGAGGGAAGTTCGTATTCCTCGTCTTGTTCCACACACACGGTGTGTATGACTTGCAGGGGCGTACCCGGGTAAACGGCATCCATCGGTTCTTCTTCGTCTAGAAGGGTAATATTCTTTATGCACGCGCGGCGGTGATATTTTTTTTAGCATGTTTATGTGATAGGTTCTTCGCCCTGTTGGGGTATCTATCAAGTGATCGACTGGACCCCGTGCCTCGATTACTTCAAACGGTCCCTTCCACTGGGCCCATAACTTATTATTTTCGGTCGGGAGTAATAATAAGACTTCATCTCCTGCCTTTAATTTTCGAGCCTTTGCTTTCATATCGAAATAGTCCCGGTATTTGGCTAAATTTTTCTCGGCCTTCTCTCGAGCTAAGCCAGAGCAGTATTCTAGGCGCTCGCGCATATCCATCACGTAGGCGTAAGACGATTTGATTTCTTGCTCGAGCATCGCGTTGGAAAATAATTCCTTAAGAATACTCATAGGACCTCGCACATTTCTCCCGTATAATAGCTCAAAGGGCGAGAATCCCATCGTCCGATGAGGTATTTCTCGGCAGGCGAAAAGGGCTGCAGGCAGGTATCTGTGCCACTGTGTAGGGTTGTTTTGACACAACTTCTTCAATATATTTTTGAGAGTCCCGTTTAATTTCTCGCAGATTCCGTTAGCGCATGGATGAAATGGACTCGTAAAAATTGGCTTGACTAACAGTAGTTTGTTAAAATACTCCATTAATTCTGAGGTGAATTGGCGCCCTCTATCAGATAGAATTTCTTTAGGCAGGCCTACTCGTGCAAAAATTAAAATTAATGCTTTCGCGCAGGAAATAGTGTCAATCTTCCGTAGGGCCACGGCATCTGGGAACCGGGTGGCACAATCCACTAGGGTGAGGATGTAGGAGTGTCCTCCACTTGAAGGGAGGTGAATTGGTCCCACCAAATCAATAGCCACTCGAAAGAATGGTTCGGTTATAACGGGCACCTTTTGTAAGGGAGCGGGAAGTACCCGTCCTCTGGAGGGATCCTTCTGACACACGTCGCATGATCGGCAATAGGCCACAATTTCCCTGGCGGCCTGGGGCCAATAAAAGTGTCGGAATATCTGCTGCGCCGTTTTGTTGTGCCCAAAGTGTCCGGCTAATATTCCATCATGCGCGGTATTTAAAATTCTTTGCGTGTATTCTTGAGGTACACACAGTGCTTTCTTGTTCTCCTTATCCTCCTCGCTGATAGTACGGTAGAGAAGTGAGTCTTCTACGATATACTGGATAGGCTTCTTTCCTTTCACTTGGAGAATTTCACCTTTAATAGCTTTCTCCCATAGAGGTTTAAGAGTGGGGCATTTCTTCTGAGCACTGGCGAAGGAAGTCAATTTGAACCCATTGTATTCGAGGGTAATCCTCGGGGTCAACTTAGCAGGTTGCTCTTTCCTCTGGGCTTCTTGTGCCCGGGTGACTACTTGTTGAGCCACTTCTTGCTGGGGAATTAGGGGGTTTTGTCCGATTAGTACTGCGCAGAACTTAATCGAGGCTACTACCACGTCCGTCCAACCGGTGAAATATCTGCATTGTATATGACATCTCACGACGGGGAATCGATTGTCGCGTCCTAAAAAGTCGTGGACGATTGCGAATTTCTTATGGTCAGGGTTTACTGGGGGCAGCAACTTGTCCGATACCACTATGCACGTACATCCGGTGTCTCTGACTAAAGTGGATACTCGGCACCCATTAACAGTGCCCTCTTCAAATTGTAGGCCGTCTGGCGAACTTTTGTTGAATAGAAAGTTTACCTGTTGCTGGGGCCCTTCGGATGTTGGCGCGGGGACGTAGGACAAATCAGCTTGTCCTGCTGGGATCGCGGCAGTCAGGTTTTGCACCTGTTGTCTCGAGGTCTCCCTCAGTCGGGAGTTCTGTGGGCACTGGAAACTCAGGTGACCTATTATCCTGCAGGTCTAACAAGTGACGGGCTTCCTGGGATACGTGCCGGTATTAGGGTATGATCCTTGTGGAATCCTAACTTCTTTTTGATTTTTTTCTCCTCTAAAATTTGGTTTATATGTTCCTTTTGCTGCTGAGAACTTGAAGGGCTTCTTCTGTAAATGCCTGGGTGGCGACCCATTTTTCTTTGGGAAGGGAGCCTTCTCTTTCTTGTACTCCCTAGGATATAACCGATGATTTACCGCGTGGAGGTCAGCCTCGTCCAGGCCCTCGTTGAAGGTAGAAGCTTTTCGGTCCTTAACGAATGCACGAATTTCCTGGGGTAGTGTACTTAGTAACTGATCTCTAAGCATGAAGTCGACGACCGCAGCGACTTCGTTCTCTACCCCTTCTGACTCCATCCAAAACTGTAGGCTTCGACGAAGCTCAAAGCCAAAATGTTTGTATGTTTGTCCAGGTCTTATACGAGACTGCCTGAACTTCATCCTATATTCTTCCGGGTTAAGGTTTGTTGCTGAGAGAAGTTCGGCTTTGAGAGTGGAATAGTCGACAGTCGCTTCTGAGGGTAAAGATACGAATATCTCTCTCATCCTACGATTGAGTAGCGGTAACAGTCTGGCAAACCCATCTTCTTCTAGGTCCCAATTATTGACTTCAAATATTTTCTCAAAATGGGAGAGATATGAGCATAAATCTTCTTCGTCCTTGTACTCCGGGAGTTTCATGCTGGCCGCTGGTGACACTCCTGTTCTAGATGACACTGACTGCACCTCTAACTGGTCTTTACTAAGAGGTCTTTCGTGGGCCCTTATCTTCTCTCTTTCATCAGCTTCCATTTTCGTCTTTTCTCTTCTTTTTTCTCTTTCGTTTCTCTCTTTCTCCTGAATAAACTCTCTTTCGTTTCTCTCTTTCTCCTGAATAAACGAACTCAGATCGGTTCCTTGCAGTCCGAGGCTTTGACCTTGCTTCCGATAAAGGTCAAACAATGCCATCGTGCCTATGTCAGTCATCTACCTTGTTTTTAATCAAGCCTGACCTATTTCACCACTGAAACTTACCACTTGGCCTAACAATTTCCTTTAGATGGTATCCACCTCTAACTTTACCAATTTCCCACTCGTCAAATATTCTATTATTCCTGGTGTTCCTTTTATGTGTTAGCTCTTCCTTAAATAGACACTGCTGGGTTCTTTCTAATATAAAACCTCTAGACCTGACACCACTTTTATAATATGTCGTAGAATGACCCTTTGTTTTGATCCCTCTACTCTTTGACACCCTTTTAGTAGCGGTATGCTTTAAGGGGTGTGAGTTACTTCTCTGATGAAGTAGGCTTTGTTCTAAGAGTGCTATTTTAGTGGTTTAGTCCTTAAGGAAGAGCTATTTTTAAACACATAAGGATAAGAGGAAACACCAGAATCTACCAAAATAAACATGTATTTTAAATTAAATATTACAAACCAACAGTAAACACATTTCTATATTTGGCCTCAAAGAATTTTCAATGACAAAACATAAACAAGTAGGCTTGCAATAAACATACCAATTGCCAATTAGTATTTTTATCACGACCCTATTTGATTAGCATAAAACATTAAATTAACGTACTGTCATCAACAAACACATATGACCTAGGTTCAAGAATAATGGTTTCTACTCTCCTTTAAAACGTGGGACGTACTAAACTTCTACTATCGCAATAGTGATATAAATGTTATTGTTACTTACAGGCAGGTATTAGGGATTGTCGGATGTCAAAGGAGGACTTATCTCTCGCTTTGAAGTGTGGTGGTCGCTGCTTCAATTTTCGTCGCCTGTGACGGGGGCTGATTCTTCAACATAATTAAAAACGGGAGCTCGTTGGGGCAGGGTTCTTCTCCTCTCACTCTTACGGTGCTTGAGATGTGAGAATCACTCGAGTGTGAGCGGCTTTGCTTTTCTTCAGTCAGACTTCTTTGCAGACGGAAAAGGCTTCTTCGGTATGGCACCGATATAAAACTTGACTATTTAGGTTAATACGGCCCTGAAAGGGGGGGGATCGATTTTCTCAATCTGATCCTATCGTTTCTCACGGAAATAGTCTTGTATGGCTGAAGGATCGATCTTTACGAACTAATCTTCCTACTGGCGAATCGACTTCTAATGATTTTCTTGTCTGGCTGATGGATCGATCTTCACGACCTAATCCTATTCTGGCGTATCGACTTCAGCTAATCCCTTTCTCTTTCTTTGCGGGGCTTATTTATAGGCGGATTGCCGCCCCATCTAAAGATGGAAGTGACCAGGCCACAGATGCAAAGGGGGGGGGGGAGCGAATGGTGAGTTAGCATCTGGGGAGAGCGAGAATTCCTGAGGTAGCACTGGGGTGCCCAAGTCAGCTCGCAAATTATAGGCTCGCAACCGCACCGCTACTTGGCGTGCCTTCTGACTCGCACCGCTTTTTTTTCCATAACCACGGGTTTATGGGTCTCGTAGGTAATTCGATCGTTAGAGCGTCGTTTAAGGACCTTAGGTGGTCGCCTTCAAACATATGTTAGCTCCAACTGCCCACAGCGGCGGGGAGATCACACATGGGAAGCATTTTCGCCGGCTACCTTTCCCACGCTTCTCCTCATGAAGGGAAGGGGGGGGGGGGGTTGAATGTACCTATACTCCTACAGGATGCTTAATGTAGCCATTTCTCTACATCGACATTTCAGCAAAATTGATATGTTTGCTCCGCCAAAAGGGGTTATTAGTAATAGGGAGCTGCACGAGCATTAGACGAACAGAAGTAGTAGGAAAAGAATGGAACTAAGCTGTTAGTTTACAAATTCTCTCTATCTCCTCTTGGTGCAGGAACAATACACCCTTTTATCTCCCGTGCTCTTATTATCTATTTTTCTTGATATTGGTAGTAAAAGCAACAAATTCTGTTCTTCCATCTCCACCTTATTCTCCTTCTTTACCTGCCAATGCAGCTGTTACTGTAAATGCTACTTCCTCAGCAGTCGCAAGTGCAGTATAAAGAACAGATTATGCTCCTTCACCTCCACCTCTTCCTTCTGCTTTTACTAGTAAGATCGAGTAAATAAAAATATGTAAATAATCAGATTTAATTTAAAATGAATACAAAATTCGGAGTTGCTTTTACTACCAATATCACAGTTAAAAGAGAATCATTAGCTTAAGCTGTTACATCATCAGTTGCATACGCATAAGCTGCATCGGTAACAACGTCATTACTTTACAAAGTAGCCGCCACTGTAGTCACAGCAGGAGTAGATGCAGGAGAGGCAAAAATAGCAGGCACTGTTTTCTCCGAATCCTTTAAGCTCTAAAGCTTCTTACATTTTATTTTACTTGTTTTGGTGTTGGTCGTAAACTCCTTCGCTGGTGGGTGGCGGGAATCCACCCCTACCCTGACACCTGGGCATGCTTCCTTCTTCTTCTTGCTTTATTTTGTTTTATATTTGTTTGGGTTGTTTGGGGGCTTAGTGGTTTGTGTTTTTTGCTTGTTCAATCAATTTGTGTTGTTTTATAACATAACATAGTATTAGGTTTAAAGGTAATTATGGCAACTTATGCCCTCGGTGGCATTTGCAACAGGTTAAGACAACATCCACTACAAAATACATTAGATGAGTAAAGGACAAGCCTTTTATTATGAAATTTGACTTCCAGGAAACACACAGTTTAACCTCATGAAGCAACGTAAACTTTACAATCTACATACATCGAAATGTCAGTTTAGGGGGACAACTGAGAGGTTTTAATCAGGATCCGGAGTTCAACGGAAAACAATGTGGTTTTCTATGGAAAAAGGCTACATATAATAATTTGGTGCCAAACAAACTCAAAAATCAAAAAATCTCAAATAAAGATAATCTGAAACCCCAACTAAAGTTTCGCAGTAGGCAAAATCAAGAGATAAGAACAGGAATGTGAAAAATTACAGCTAATAAATGAAAACGGTAGTAGGCAACCTGGTACGCAATTATCCAGGACAACAAGATGTGGTTTTAAGGAAAAGCTTGCACTTAATAATTCCGCACCACAAGTACCAGTTAGAAGGTTTCTCCAGTTAACGTGAACAGGTAATCTGACAAAATACGCTATATTAGAAGGAAAGTCAAAAGGAAATAATATATAAAAACTTAAAAATTCCAGCTCATTGTCGTAAAACGACCCCCTAATTTACGACTTTTCTAATATAAAAGAAACGTCTCTCCCCTAGGATCTACAAAGAGATTTATTTGTTTAGAGTTCCTCAGATATGTTTATTCGTGCTGAATAGCCCATAGTATAAGGTAAATAATTCGAAAACAAATGATATCAAAGTTAATTTCATCCGAAAATTTGTTTACATGATATTCCAATTAATGCGTTTCGCTTATTTTCGCGACCATCTTTCCTCGTGTCTCATTTTTATGAGAATCATAAGTATTCATCACTATTGCTGCTACAACAGGAGTGCTAGTAGAAGCCATCGTAGCGACGGTCCTGTGGTAAGTGCTTTATAACATGAACCACCCAAAAGAAGGCTAAAAGCTACACCTAAAAGCTTCCAGCTTTTTATGACCATCCATATGTAAGGTAAGCCCAAAGTGTATAGGGGAGGATGCGCGTCCCAAAGAGGTAAAAACTATTTTGGTCTGACAAAACGATTGCGAGATATTTCACTTAATGGCTTCCATTGATAGGCAAGTTGTACGTCATTAAATATCATTTTTGGGTAGGTTACAGTTTTGTCTTAAATATACGGTAAAAATCTAATTTGGACGGTCGCCTTGTTCCCTAATTATTAGATTTAAATTTTCTCAATATAAAAAATCTTGTTTTGGAGAGTTTGTTGCAATAAACCTATTCCTCCACCGAACTTTCATATTTAGCCTATCATGTAAGCTTGATTCCCAGAATGTTTTTTTATATTTGAAAGTTATTGGTTTGAAGATAACATTTTCACACCTTACTCGTGGTAATCAATTCAATTTACTCACGACCTTTTAATCATATCTTTAATTCTATATAGATAATTATAAAAGGTCACACTATCAGCATATATTATTGCATTCAGAACTCTCATCCTATTTAGTTGCTTCTAGGAACCATTTTTGCTCAGCAATAACCACCACACTCTCTCACAAGCCCGCCAATAACTTGTTATCTTTTTCTCCCTCCGCTCTTGTGTCTGCTATTTTAGTTTTCAGGATAATATTTACCATTTCCTGCATTCTTATTTCTTTAGTATTTATTCTTTAGTATCTTATCCGTAAATCGATATCACCTAAAAGTCCACCTTTACTAATCTATATCCTCGTTGGGTGCTTTGCCTCCAGTTAGGTAAAACGTTTGTCATCTTGTGACCAGGTCCCTTTTGACGTTGGAGTTCTTCTCTAAATTTCAATTGAGCATAGTCTATCATCTGATGCTTCACTTCTTCACTTCCCATTTAAATGCATTTCTTTAGTTGATGACTTTCTTAGTTTCTGATGGAGATATCGCAGAGTGGTACTTCGTTTTCTTAGTAATAACCAACTTTTCTTGGTTTTACTTTCAGAACTCTCACTTTCCCACCACATCAACCAGCGTTAATTCTAGTTCAAAGAAGATACCGCCACTAGGACAATATCGTAAGTATAGCTTATGGTGCCTAAATTATGCCAACATACTCCATTTCTTCTAGTGCTTCAATTTTTTGTAGGAATATATCGGTGTATTGCAATAATAAGTCATTTGAGAAGATGTCTCCCTGTCTTATACATTTGTTACGTCCATCTACTCATATCTTTCCTGGACTATTCCAAATGGAGACTTTTATTACAAGTGCAAATTTCAGGTTCTTCTAATATACTTCTAATTTTGTAGATCAATTAATCGCAAATTATTTATTCATGCCTTAAAGTATCGAATGCTTTTATATTCACTGAAACATATATATATATTTATGAGAGGACGACCTCAAATGACCACCTTGATCCCCCCTCTCCTTCGAGCAGAGCCCACGTGGCCTTAAGCAGGATTCCAAAAAGCACGGAAGCAAAGAAATTCTCGCGTGGGAACAGCCAACCCAACTGTCCAGAGCTGTGTTTACTTAAGCCGGCCGATCCCCAGCTGTGACGCCTTAACTGAGAACCCCATGCCACGCGTACATACTAATCCCCCACAGACACGAGTCTCCAGCTAACCTCTATGCCTTGAGGCCAAGGTCGCCAAAAGAATTAGCGATTTCCTAAGGCCATATCTCGTCTTGGTAGACGAAGAACTGCGCCACTATGTTCAGCCGTGACTGCTATGCCCTGGAGACCTTAGAGCGAGCAAGCCAACGGAGTATTTAATCTCAGGTCTCCCGTTACTCGAGAGAAAGTACCGCCCGCTTTTCGCGAAGATACACACCCCTTGTTTCAAGTAAGCTAGACTAATTGCCGTGAATCTTGGCAACAGTCAATAGGAAATTCGCAAAGCGCAATTTTTGTCGGAGAATTGTGCAACCCACTCATCTCATCCCGTTTTCAAGATTAAATCGCCCCCTTGTTCGAGATTAAATATTATCGCATCCAAGAGCATCTCGCCACGTGTTTAAGAATATCTAGCCTCACCTTTCAAGAATAATTCGCACAGTAGTCAAGATTACCTTACTCGTGCCCGAGGTAATCCAATCCCGCCGTTGAGATTACTTCGTCCGTGCCGCAAGATTATCTCACCCCGTAAGAATCAGAGCTTTGTTTCACCTGTACCGAAGATTGTCCCTTTTTGTCATTATTTTCCTTTCTGACCGAGTTAAGCATTTATTCCCTGATTATCACTTTAGTCATGAGTTAGTATTTCCTTTGAAACCGACATTATTTATCAATTTATCCCTATGTGTATATTTACATATATATCTGGTTTTTGTTGTAATTAAACCTTTATTTGTTGTTTTAATCTTTCAATAATCATGAATGAAACTTGACATTTAAAGAACTCCCCGACCAATAATTACGCACTCGCCTAGATTTAATGACTTTAAACTCCCCTGAACCTATATGTCGAGAATAAAGGCTCCTTGCGGCCATGTGGCCCGTCGAAACCACGAGGTCAGGCTCAAAGTCAGTCCACGTGAGCGAGGACCGTGAGAACAGTCAAAATATCGAACTGCTTTGTCGTCTCCCAGCGTGTTATCAAGAAACTCCCACAGGAGTACTTCCCATCCCTCAAAAACCGTGTTGGTTCGTGGAAAAATTTCCACACGCCTCCCCCTCCTTGGTGGAGGCAGTAACGAATCTGGCTGGTCCCTATATATTGTTGGTCCCAATAGGGTATCTACATTATTGGCCTGCCTTTTACAACGAAACACGTCATTCTCGACGAGCCGAAGGCTAGAATTATGCCGAAGGACTTGAGCCCCAGTCAATTGACCCATCCTTGGTTTCGGTACATTTCCTTTGGCAAGAATACTCCCTCCAGTTATTGTTACTACTAGAGGTTAAACTCCCCGTAATTGAAGCCCATTGAATATCCATCAGATCGCCCATTTAATCTCTTAAAGCATCGAACCCAAGCCAGGCTGAGACAAATCATCTGTGTCTGTCCGGCCAGGTGTATGCATGTACAGAGGCTCATATCGCCTCTCACCTTACCCCCTCCTCCGTAGAACCCGCTCTGAGTAGCTCTGATACGTTTTGTTCTTGTATACGTAGAGTATATATTGCCATTATTTCATTTAATATATTTATTGTGCATATATTATAGTTTATTTTTGTACCTACTTTTTCATAAGCCTCATAGCCAGAGCCTCATTAGTTAATATCGGGAAAATGCACTGAGTCGTTTAAATTTAAATCCTTCGCACTCGTCCCCACTCCCCCACACTTCTATCACCATCTCTGCCGTGACCAGAGTTGAGTCAAGGTCATCCGTTTGACCATGAGGGTACTATATATATATATATATATATATTAACTGGTGTCAGGTTTATATAGTGTTTAAAAGGTTACTTTTAAGGTCTTTTAAAGGTTTTGAAGCTGAAGGCTTGGCAATTGAGAAGGTAGGCAGAAATATTCTTGCAAACTATACTATTTTTCCTATTTGTTGTGTGTACCCGCCTTTATACATACTGTGTGTAAGTTTTAAAAGCGTGATTCTCATTTATTCCCCACAGCGGAATTTTACCCTTTCATATAGAGAAAAACGCAGTGTAGTTTTGTTCTCGGTGTTGTGAGCAAATTAAGGACTCTTGCGTTAATTCGGGTGCTTCAGAGTGCTCAGACAGAAATTATTAATTGAGCCGTGTGTATATTGAATTAATTTGGGTCGACAATCCCGTTACGTTTTTATTTAAAAAGTTTAATTCAAATTCGCGACCATCATGTCTTCACTCTATCAGTTTAAAATACAAGGTGGATCTCTTGCTTTATCCGGAAAGGTCCTTCTGTACTATATACGAGAAAAAAGAGATATTCGAGAGACTATCTATGAGGCTCCGGCCTCATAGACAGGTCCTTCATTATTTAATATCGGCCAACTGCACTCACTCTTTTGAATTTAAATCCTTCGCACTCCCCCCCCCCCCTCCCCTTCAAACTTCTATCTTCCAATTCTGTCGTAACCAAAGTAGAGACAAGGTCACCCGTTTGAACTTGAGCGTCCACAATATTGAGTAAAGGGACATATATGTCGGGATCATTTGGCGACAATATATATATATATATATAAATATATTTAAGCCTTTATGCCATTATCCTCACCATAATTATAGTATTCCCTTTACTTTTCCGCTTTTTTATACTATAGTATATTGATATTTGTTATTTATGCATTTATATTATTCCTTATTTTTTTAATATAATCCCTAAAATTATTTTGGCAATTGATTAATTGTTTAAAGTTCTGTCTTACGCACTCAAGCGTAACAGGTTTCTTGGATATTGTTATGATTATACACACGCTAATTAGGGGGAGAATTTTATTCGCCAGTTTCCTGTTAGCATACTCTCTCAGTGGCTACAGCATCTCGACCTTAATCTTATTCTTGATCTTCTTCCTTTTTACCTTTAAGTTCTCGTATTAAGCTTCCTCCTTTATATTTAGTTATATCCGGGCAATTCAGATTTTAGATTTCAAAGTTTTTTCTGGTATTGCATCTTCAAGTTCCAGTTTTATGGCACTAATACATTTATAGCTTTTGTATCCTATTAGCTTTTCCTTTTAATAATATACTCTAGCATTATTTATACTCTTTATTTCATCTACCTCCTCACAGTGTTTATTGAGATACTCTTCTTTTGCTCTAAAACATTTTTATCGGTCTCTTTTTTAAGCTCTTTCTACTCTTTTGTATTTGTGCTTTTACACTCTCTTCTGTTGTTCACTCGTTCTAAAATGTCCTTGATTGCCCATTACTATCGTCAGTTTAAAGAGAGTATTTGGGTGAATTACCTATGAATTAGACGATAAACTATAATAGAAGAGCATAAAAACATAGGGTATCTTCAATATAATTATCTGTATTATACCGACGACTGTAAACATAGTATCGATCCGAGGCGTTCAAAAGATATTATTCAAAAGACATCACTTTTATTTTTTGGTCAAAACAGAAATCATTTTGGCTACTAATGGAGGCAAAGCTAAGAGAGTTTTAAAGCAACATAGGTTTTCATGGATAGAAAACCTGATTTACTACCCAATTTGCCCTTGTTCTATAGTTTACTAGGATAAATAGTTTTGCCTCTATTTTCAAAACCCTTTGAGTTCGTTCTTTCTTCATTTTAAGCGCATTTGCATTGGTTAACTGGAAATATTCCGCTTCCTCGTAATTCCTTCATCATAATTTGGGGCAGGAACCAATCTCTCATCATAAACTTTGCTAGACCGATTAGGCATTCGCTCCAATTCCTCTCTTAATATATTTTACTTAATTAATATTAAATTATTCATCTCAACTGAGAATCAAGATAATTCAGACCCTCAATAACGGCATAATTATGCGCTCAAATGCAAATATTGATAAAAGCTTATCTCTAAACAAAGCTACCGTGATTTAATATGACCATTTGCGTAGCGTTTTCCAGTGGATTTGCTGCTGCAGAAGCACTCAAGTTTGTTATCGGTGCAAAGGAGAAGCTATTTTGTACAATTTGACCAAACTAAAATAGTGCAAAAGAATACTGTGGCGGATTATAGATAGAACGGGTATTTCGGACGAGGCTGTGAAAGCATCGTTGCAAAGGGAACCTTAGTTCGTAAGATTAAACAAAGATATTTTGATAATGAACTTAAACTTGTTCATATTGGTAGCTTATTCTTGAATAATTTACGCTCAAAAGCTACATACAAAGCAATAGTTACTAGGTAGAAGACTAGTTCTCTTACGAGGTAGAATCTATTGTTTACGATCCTTTAAAATTTGGTATATCTAGATGGGTTCAAATCCTGTCTGAGAATAGTTTCCCATCTTGATTTTCCCTGGCCTGGCAAGAATTTTCAGGTGGTTGCGCACAATATCGTTGAATCACGTTCGAAAATCTGTCTCTAACAGCATTCGAAATGCAAGGAGAAACTCAGTTTCGAAGGATCAGTAAATAATCGATACTTTCCTGCAGACGGTCGAGTATCCGAACTAAGGGTCTAAGGTTATTGACCTTTCTTGAAATCGAAAAAATACCTAAATATCAAAATTAAACTATCGTCAAAGGATTATAAGTACCTCAAAATAAGCTTGAAATGTTTTTATATTTCGCTTTTTTATATTTTATTAACTCGTTATGTGTACTACTCTAAATGGTTTTTACCTAGTAAAAACAATTAAAAATTAATGTCTTGGAATTTCTCACCTAGATCACGAAAAGACTACTTTTTGGCAAAATAATTTCAATTATTTTTTAAATTGCGAGTCACATATTAATAAAATATTAAAGTGCTGTATAAATATCGTAAATGTGTGTATCGGTAAGCTTCATTTAAATGTCTATTTGAATAATTTGAAAAACAAGAGAAAGATCTGTCCTATATTTCTGGAGATAATAGATGACTTCAGATAACATCGCTCAGGCACCAGTTGAACATATATCTGTTTCATAAGTAGCGATGTATTAGCCAAATTTTTCAGCTGGTTTATCTCTGAATTCTGTTCATTCTTTTGAAAATAGGACAACGGGAGAATGAAGCAAAGTAATTCTAGGGACAATATTGCAGCCTTAAGACTCATATGCATTAATAATGTTTTTGACAAGTGTTTTGGGGTCTCCAACTTTGCGTTTATAAGCAACTCAGTACACGTGGCCTAAATTTTTCTAACCTCCAATTACAACTCATTTATAGTACATTTAAAATCATTGTTTACTGTGATTTGAAATAGAGGGACGAGAAAGATTCCTTCTTTTATTGTCGCTTCTCTAAGCTTTGGAAATTTGCCTTTAAGATATCAGAAAGATAGTTGATTATGCTTCTAGGCTTAGTTACAATTTTTTAGGAGTTATAATTTTATCTGAAGACGGGGTAATGTTATTTTCTTTATTGGTTCTTCGTTCAAGGATGATTTTATGCAAATCAATTATTGCCCCGTTCCAAGTTAAACATTCAGAGAGAGTTTAATGTTCTGCTAGAGCAGCGGTCGCCCACCTTTAGAACTTAATGGACTACTAACTGTATAATTTTTTATTTGGCGGACCACTAATATGAATTTAGATTAAAAGTTACTGTGAATATATTTATACAATATTAATCATAAAAGTTTTATTTTTTTAATACGAAATACACATATTAAATGTAAAAAAGTTATATAGTAGTTATTCCAAAAAAACCCCGAAGTTTAGTTAAATATTACCCATTTTAAGTGTGATGGTTGTTGCTGTTTATTTGACATCAGTATGTGGAGATTCGGCTTCAATGACGTCACTGAAAGACGGAGAGCTGCGTCTATTTCAAGCCGAGAGCGGTACCGAGTTTTAATTGCTGTTATGATGAAAATGTCTTTTCGCATGAATATGTTGTTGAAAATTGAATCAAAATATTCATTGCTTCCTCGCTCAGTGATGGGTATTCATTTTTTACAGAGAGCCAGAAATGAGGTCTTGATAAAGATGACTGGAATTTAGCTTTGAGACTGTCGTCGCCAGATAGATCGATGAGGCTTTCTTTTTCATTCATGCTTAATTTGCTTTCTTCGATGTTAGCTACAAATGGATCTATTATCCATATATTACCAGGCCTAGGATCTTCTTCACTTGGGTAATAAAAATCAAAATATTCTGGCAGTGACTGTAAGTGCTGTTGAATAATGGATACCACTTGCCAGTTGAGACCCTTCTCCCCCATATATTCATCTGATCTATGTCTATGATACAGCACGACAATCACACATGCATTAAATATACCTCTATTCAAACTTGAATGCAGACCAAGTAGTATTGTGACAGCTTTTAAGTCGACACATATTAACCACTAGTATTCATAATACTTAATACTTTCCAGAATATACGCTATATTTTTTTAATTTTCCTTTAAGGCAAAATAGTGAGCAAAGTAAATTAATGGAAGATTATTCCAGGTGTACAAAATAAAAGCTTTTTTGATATAAAGCCACGTATCAAGGAAAATTCTCCACTTGATAGGATTATAAGACAAATCCAGATCTTCTTAACCTTTGAATGTCTTAGCAAAATCACAAGCTATACAACATTTAAAAAATTATCTTTAAATAGTCAGAACAACTTCTAAAACTTGCTAATCGAAAATCCTTAGCAAAGAATATTTTCCCTAAGCTGGGACGCTAGAAGCTTTTTGTGGTTTTGTCGAAGAGGGCGAGCGAAAAAAATCATTAACCTCAGTTTGAGTCATGAATCTTAGAGAGGAATCTGTTTTTATGGACTCATATAAATCATCCTGTGCATGTCCATCTGAAGAAGTCCATCTGAAGAATCTTCTGAATCAAGGTAATAATATTTCGACATTTGGTTTTGGCTTTGATATTTTGGATGAGCGAGTTATCTGTGCGGATAGCAGAGAGAAAATTGGAATGTTCCATAGTTGACAGATATTCCGTATTTTATCTTAAATTAAAAGAAATATATATGTATTAATTTTTATTAATTTTCTTCATTTAATGACATTTTTTCTACTAAAAGTAATCGTTATATATCTGCATTATTCAAGTTACAAGATCAATTACTTACTCTGATT
>CAXAKS010000177.1:92500-94480 GCA_963969495.1 Ceratothoa steindachneri | reverse complement strand
CTCCTTTCAGGCGGTGGCTGTGCAGCTGCACCTGGATAGGAGTTATACTATCATTTCTGCGTACATTCCACCGTCAGCTAACTTCGACGCGGGGGACTTCCGCCGCGTTGTGGCACGGTTGCCGAGGCCCTGTCTCTTGCTTGGAGATCTGAACGGCAGGCCTCCTTTCTGGGGAGATTACTCAATAAATCCCAGGAGACAAGTCCTTGCCGATCTGATCGAAGAGCTTGAGATGGGTGTCCTAAACGTGGATGAGTTTACGCATCACTGTCAGAGAACCGCTTCATTTTCTTGCCTTAACCTATGTTTGTGCTCTTCGGATGCACAGTCTAATTTTGATTGGGGGGGGGGGTCTATGACCTCCATGGTAGTGATCACTTTCCCATTCAAATATCATTTTCAGGGCAACTGCCGCCTGAGAGACCACCTCGGTGGCGCTTGGCGTGTGCCCGGTGGCCTGCATTTCAGGAAATGACTGAATTCTCTATCTCATTCGAGGAGTTTAGGTCGGTAGATGAGGCCGTTGAGTTCTTCTCCGGCAACCTCATCGCCGTGGGCCTGACTACTATTCTTAGAACGTCTGGCCGTTTTGCACGCCGACCACTCCCATGGCGGTCGGCCGAGTGTGAGACGGCCCTCAAACAGAAGCGTTATGCCTACATGCGCTATAAGCGCCGCCCGAACGATTTCACTGTCGCTGAATTTCGTCGGGCTAGGGCTAGGTTCCGGTATATTTCGAAGCACGCCCGCTGTTCTTTTCGGCGGGCATACTTGTCTTCATTTAACGGGAAGACCCCTTTAGCAGAGGTGTGGAAGCGAGTCAAAAGGATTCGGGGCAAGTTCTCGCAGGACCCCCCTCCCGTTCTCCAGGAGAATGGGACTGCAATCTCGGGCTCCGCGTCCGTGGCGGAATCCTTAGCGACCGCTTTTTCCGCATTCTCTAGCTGTGATGCTGCTCCGCCAGCATTCAATGCACGTCGTCATGTCGCGGAAGGCCGCCGGCTGGACTTTACCTCCAGAGGCGGAGAACCCTTCAACGACAACTTTACTGTGAGTGAGTTGCGTTCCGCTCTCGCTTCGTGCGCGGACACCGCCTATGGTCCGGACGATGTCCCGTACGCCATGGCCTTTCTGTTAGATTTGTTCAACAGGATCTGGGTGGAAGGTCTTCTCCCAGACTCCTGGCGAATCGCTACTGTGCTCACCTTTCGCAAGCCGGGGAGAGATCACTCTACTCCGACTCGTTTCCGCACAATCTCTCTAACCTCTTGCGTGTGCAAGTTGATGGAGAAATTGGTAAATGTTAGATTAGCCTATTTCCTGGACAGCGGAGGCCATCTGTCTTCCGCAAGTTCCACTCCACGTCGGATGCTCTGCTCCGATTGGAAAATGCCGTCTGCGAGGCTTTCCTTCGTAGACGCCACGGTGTTTTTTGATATGGAGAAGGCCTATGATACCGCATGGCGTTACGGTATCATGGAGACTCCACACGACGGGGGCGAGGGGACGCCTCCCAATGTTTATATATGAATTTTTGCGAGATCTTCGATTCCGCGTACGGGTGGGGTGGGGGTTGGGCCTCTCCGGCCCAAAGGAGCAGAAAGAGGGTGTCCCGCAGGGAAGTGTCCTCAGTGTCGCCCCCTTCTCCCTGAGCATCAACGGCATCACATCGGTGCTTTTAAAATGTTCTCGCTACGCTCTACGTGGACGACCTTTTGATCTCTTTTGGCGTGGCCCAGATGCCAACTCTGGAGCGTCTATTCCAACAGGCATTAAACCGGTTCTCTCGCTATTCCGAAGCCCACAGGTTTCGGTTTTCTTTGGACAAGACTAAGGTGGTGCACTTCTGCCGCGCTCTACGGTTCCACCCCGATATAGATTTGGAAGTGGTTGAATCGCACCGTTTCCTTGGTCTTGTATTCGACCGACGCCTCACCTGGGAGGCTCATATTCGCAGCCTTAGGGTCTCTTCTACCCTCC
>CAXAKS010000177.1:0-82500 GCA_963969495.1 Ceratothoa steindachneri | reverse complement strand
TTTTACTGCGTCCTCCTCTGAGCGGAAGACAAGTTTGTGGTCTGTATGTGTTTTTATGATGTTAGTGATGGGGGTGTCGTGTGTAGCTGCTAAGTTTAGGATTGTGTGTTCGTTTTTTGTTGTGGGTTTTGTGTTTGATGTATGTAGCAGTTTGAGGTATGACGTGTTACTTGCCATTTTTCTTTCTTTCTTTTTGGGAGTCCCCCCGCCCTGCCGATAACGACCCTATGAACATGACTCGGATGTGGTGATGGATTATAAGTGAGTATGGATCTGGTTGGGCTCCTCAGAGGTTGTAAAAACATGGTGGACTTAATGATGACTGAAGCCAGAATCAACTGACTCGAGTCTCGGGGTGCCGCCCCCTCTATTGGGTTTTGGGTATTTTTCAGTTACGCCCGACATCTCACAGAGACGGTAGAGTCTCCCTCTGTGGTCTTGGGCGGTGCCGCAGGGTAGGGTGTTACTCACCCCCGCGTTGGTAACTGAGTCCCAATCCACGTTTGCTCCTTCCTTTGGGTTCCGCAGCAGGCTAAGCCTCATACCTCCTTTCCCCAAAGTTTTCAATTATGCCCTTTCTAAGTAGAACGGCATAGTTGCAACGGAGCTCTATGTGTAGAGTCACATTCACAGAGCCAAGTCACAGAAGGGCAGGGATGGGGAGGGTTTTAGCACGTCATGCCATTATGACGTGCCAGGGAAATAAGGGAATTTTTATTCAGGGGGGGGGGGATTGGTGACTGTAGAGTACCGTCCACGGTATGTCTTGCAGGAAAATCAGTGCGTTGAATGAGCTGACTTCCCTTCTACCTTTCCTCCTTTGCCGGCTGTGACTTCTGAATTGACAAAAATTCCAAATACTCTTTCAAAGATAATTGAATCACCCGTTATTTTTGTCGCTATGGCTAAAAGAAAACCGACTGTATTTCAAATTCATTTCATCTTGCTTCACTCCACTTTCGAATCACAATTTATGATGGCTTGACTACGAGTGTACTTCATCTTACACTCAAATATCCATTGAATTTTATTGATAATTGGTATATTACGTTAAAATTGATTTTGTCTTCCTCCATAAATTTTGTGCACGGAATTTTCTCACATGCAACGAATTCTTTCTGAGAAAATCAACCTAGTTAGGCCAGGCAATAATTACCTAGCTAATGATTATGTTGCTTAGTTTGGGAACTAAAAATATCCGTTTGAGAAATTCTTCTTCATCGACTGATGCACGAACGGCGGCGTTTAACTTTATGATAAAGGATCCATTTCTCATCAGCAAGCAACAAGCTGTTGCCGATTAGCCGTGGACAGTTCATGCAGGACCCATTTTTCAATCACTGGAATCTTTCCACTTCTTTTCATTTGGAGGAGTAGAAGAGTCGTATTTGTTACTTTAAATTGTTCTGCGAGTTCAGTAGAAGTTGTAGCAGGATTTGCTGTGACAACAGCTTCCAACTCTTCGGAATCGAGTTCTTTCGGTCCGTCTTTTAGACTGAAATCCTCACTCCGGAAACGGGGAAAACCACCACCGGCAACTCCTTTCATTTACTGCATCATCCCCATAAGAGCTCTGAATCGAATTTTCTGCTGTACTTGCATTGACATCTTTATGAAACTCATAGAGTAAAGAAACGTCTAATGGGACGGGATCTTTAGATGGTAGGCGATAGAGGTGAATACCGAAGAAGATTTTGAACAATATTTTTCTTAATCTTACAGAAAAAGGTATAAATTACTCATTGTAGGAGCATTCCAAAACGATAACAAGAGGCACTACTTTAATAAATACTATCTATCTAAAACCCTAGGTAAAGATTCGTTTTAACATATTTTAAAATGAATTTCAAAATGTATTTTCTTATGCAGTTTTGTGTCCTTTTCAGATTTGACACTCGTTTTCCCCGGAAATGCATATTTTTCCCATAATCGACTGAAGGTCTATATGTAATAATAAAAGTATGTATTTCCAGCATAAATGAGTTTCAGATCTGAAAAGTACACACACAACTGCATAAGAAAAACACATTTTCAAAATCATTTAAAAGATCCAGACCTAACCTTAGCTAATAAAATCAGACAGAAATTTGTGAAAAAACACATTTGTCTTGAAATTCATGCAGATACTTGGTCGAATGCGGGCATTAGAAAGCCACGTACCCTTAAACACACTTACGGAAAATCTGCAGAATGTGGTTTTACGCCCTTCCGAATCCTTTGCAATTTTAACAAAGTAAAATAAATTCTGATCCTGTCGAAATCTGCAAATACTGCGGCATGTAATATCTCGCGAGTTTACACTGTGAGCCCTATCTATCTCTAATGCCTGAAAATTGGCATCAAAAGCCTCTCCTATTACTTTGTATTGCGACATAGCACAACCACCGCACGCCACTATACCATATGAACTGAAAACCATGACATCCGCGAATATACGAAAATATAACAAAGAATTCTATTCGCCAAAAGACACATGCGCAGATCTTCTGCAGATATATCAAAGCTTGCTATTCGCTAACTAGTCAGGCGAAAATTTGAAGGGCATAGGACAAATGGCGCAGAAAGATTAAAATTTGGCAAAGTAAAAAATTATTTTCGAAAAGTGAATAACTACGTTATTATTAAGTTCCGGAAGTGTTTTTTTTTGTAGCATTACGTGTCACTTTCGATCTTATATCCATTTTTATCGTCACGTCTCTTCTCGTTCTTTTTTGTCATTCTTATGATTTTAGTTTTGACTATCATAAGTCGCGTTCTCCTCAACTCTTTCTCAGCTGCATTTGCTTCCTTTGACCGTGCTGATTGTTCTCGGCCGTTCCTTTTATTGGGAACAGCAGCAACGAAGAGAGAAGAATTATGGAAAGATTAAATTGAAAGTGCACTTGCAGGATGTGGAGAGCTCAGTAGACAGGCGGTCCTTTTGATTCGTGTGTGACCGCGGAAGCATCTAGGCTGACTATCGACCGGAGGTAAACGGCGTCTCGTGTCGCTTGTTGATTGTGTCGCCGCCCAAGGGCGTTCGATTCGCTTCTACTCTCAAAGTACTTCACGTTTCAGAGCACTTCCCTTCACAGTCGCCTCCACTGACTTGAGGCATTCCCACAAGTTGGAGTTAGGCTGGGAATCGGGGGCGGCCGGCCCCCGTCATGCCTCCGACCTTTGATTCTCTTGCCCGCCACTTCCTCCTTCGCCAAGGAAGTCGAGTTCGTCCTTTCGACTCCCCCTTTGGATCGACTTTCGTCCTGGTACGGAGGGACTGGTTTCGGAGAGTTGCGCGCATGGCCCTCTTTTCCCTTAACGTTCTTTCCTCATTTTTATTTCCTCTTATTTCCAACTTTCTTCGCAAACCTTTCCTCTCTTTCGGTCCCAAATGCCATCGTTTGGGCCTTTCTTTAAATAATGAATAGAAACCTAATCGTTATCTTCACCTCGCCCCCATTTTATCCCCACCCGCCGATATGTATGCCCATCCCGTTTCTAGTCAGTCAAAATACCCTCGTTGGTCACATGTCCTTCTAATAATAACGCCCTTTTGATTTCAACTATTTTCCTCTTTAACCCTTTCGTCCTGCCAGCCTTGTTTCCTTGGGGCGGCGGAGAAGGGTGGATGAGCGAAGCGCAGATCATTCCACTGACACTACGAAGAACAAGCAGTAGGGAAGCAAGGTTCTGAGGGGCAGGGATTGTGGCATTTAAGGTCCCACTGTGCAGTATATGTAAGTTGAAGGACCTTAAAGGTGATTCTATATTAAATGGGCAGCCAGTGCAGTTCGCGAAGCAGGAGAGTTGCGCGAAAGAAACGTCCCCTGCAGAGAAGAACACGGGCTGTACTGTTATGAACTAATTGGAGAGTTCGAAGATGGAACCCTGCGATTCACCGAGAAGGCAGTCGCAGTGGTCGAGACCGAGGATGGTGAAGACAATGGCAATCTCACATGTGTTTTCTGTCAGGTGAGGCAGAATGTGGCTGAGATGACAGAGAAAGAAGAGAGGGGATTTACACACCTTAACAACATGATTTGTGAGAACGGCTATCAAAAGCGACACCCAGATTTTGAACAGCATTACAAAATTGTGCATGGTAGGCGCTATAGTTTTGCGGCCAGTCGCATCCACATGAATACCCACCACTAATACCTCTCTTTTATCATGGTTGAGGATGTTATTAGCGCAGAGTGACTTAGGCTGGAAAAAAAGAAAAGATAGATTTGCATGTCATCAGCAAAGAAATGAAGTGATAGACCAAGACGACGCAGCATTTGACAATGTTGAACCACTCTTCTTCTTAGCCTCCGTGAATTCTTGGATTTCTGAATATGTCCTTAACTGTTTCCGCTCGTATCTCTCATCTCTTACTCAATCTCTCCATATTAATAACGGTATATCTCAACCAGCGGAAGTACTTTTCGGTGTTTCGTGAGGATCATTGTTTGGTACCGTTCCATTTCGTAAGAGGAAGAAGATAGATGCCGCACAGAAGTGTACCAAGAACCGATCTTTGCAGATCACCAAAATGCAACTCCGCCGGTCGAGATATATTATTACCAATATGGATAGATTGACGACGATATGAAAGATACTGAGTGCCAAACCAATTAAGGGTATTTCCAGAGACACCCAGGAATTCACAGAGGCGGTGAATGAGAACAGTGTCAAATATTGGCGAGAGGTCGAGAAGTACCAGAATGGAAGCCTCTACCGCACGATAAAGGCGGGTCGCCGTTACATGAGAGAGCTGATTTAGTAGTGTTTTCTAGACTGACGGATTCTCATCTGCGTTCGAGGAGGACAAGTGCTCTAGAATCCTTACCAACACCTACCATTCAACGACGTTTGAGAGGAATGAGGGTTAAGAGATTGGGTAGTAGTAGGTTGCGTGGTCATTTGGGCTCAGGTTCGGTTTCTTTAGCATTATGGCGAAAGAGGAGCGGCGTGTTTGAACTCCGTTGGTTCTATCCCAGATGAGATAGATTAAAAATCTCACTGAGTTAAAGGAGAAGAAAAGGGATAAATTGGCAGGAACGTCTTTTTCTAAGAACGAAATAGGTTAGTTAACTCCCCAGAGGACATTGAGGCGAGAGAAAGAAGTTCAGGTCGGGGAGAATAAGGGTGTTATTCAGTGGCGAGGAATGGGAGGAGGTTTTGGGTCGTTTTTTTTTAAGCGCTCATCTGGCGACTGCTGACAAGGACATGAGTCGGCGTAAATAATTTCTAGCATAATACTAGTCTACCTTAAAATAAAAATAATTCAAAACACCAACCCCTCGAAAAACAACAGCAAGAGCAAAAACAAGAAGAATGCAGAACGTTACGCCGTCGGGCGGAGGGGGGCCTCGCCCCGGTAGAATAGTGGGCTATCTTGTAGAATTCACCAGGAAGAGAATGAGGTTTTCGGTTGGTGCGGGGGGGGAGGGGACTAACAATGAGTCCGAATCCCACTGATGCCGCTACCGCTTTCTTTTTCGTGTCTCCATTGCAGCTTCAATTTCTTACTTCGCTTTCCCTCTTCCCCATATTTCCATTCCCCCCGTGGCAGACCCGCACTCGAGGGGATCCCGAGAATGTTCGTGGGGTCTGAACGAGGAATTGAGGACTGGTCCTGGGCTCTGGCGAACAAGGATCGCCTTGAAGCGGGCGAGTGGAAGCACGCTTCTATAGGCGGTTTGGCCGCCTTAATGACGCATTGTTTGCAAATGCGGCGCGAGACGGCGCCGGGGCCCAACGGTCCTCCTCCTGACGTCACTGTCGCGCGCACGGAGATAGGGGTCGGGTCGCCACATGCACCGGCGGCGGACGTTCTTTTTTTATCGGTTGGTCATTTATTGATTGTTCAGTCAATATTGACTTGAGTCGAGCAGTTAAATGTTTTCACTTTGGATTCGACGATTCCCGCCCGGAAGAACAGGGACAAGAAAGTTTACGATTGGCATAGTTATTCTTCGCCTCGCTCTCTCCCTCTTCTACTGCGATTCCTTTCTCTCAACGCCGTTTTTCCTATTTCTCTTCATCGCTCGTTTTTTCTATTGGTGGTTGCTGTTTTTAATTCGAAATACCGGATTTCTCTCGCTTCATCCTCCTTCCCTGCTTCGTGGACGAGATCCTCCCGACCCCCCGATGAAATGCATAGAAATAACTGTGGCAACTAGGCCCGGCCTTCACAAGGGGGTGGATGGGGCTTTTGGTGTTCGGGCACCAACCAGTGGTTCCGCGAGAAGTACTAGCGGTCCCATATGGACCTCTAGTACTCCATCCGCAGGGTTCGGGAACAGAGGAAAAAGAGTCGGTATATTGTTCTGAGAATAAAGGAAAGGAAAGATAGCGGTGTTGTTATTGGATATGAGCATGATGATAGCTGTTAGGTTGAACGTTTATTCGTCCGGAACCGGAGCGATCTTCCTTCCTTCGTCGGTCCTTGTCTAGTGGCGCTCAGAAAATGTGGCTGAAGAGGAGGAAGAAGAAAACATTGGTGAGGGGGACGAGGGCCCCTCCCTGTCTCCGCCCCCCGTCTTAAACTTGTCTGCCCTGCCCCTCCCTCCCTAATACTTCTGTTTCCCAAAGATTATTGGTGGGAGGGGCGGGTCTGAGCGCCGTCGTTTGTCCGCTCGCCTTCAACAAATTCGTCTTTTGAAGGTTCGAAGGGGCGACCATAATCGCCACCCGATTCTCTGCCCCTTTTCCTCCCAGTTCCTTTTCCTGCCATGAACCCGTTGGTGACGCCCTGGGGAGCGAGCGTGCTCTCTCTCTCACCACCATGGGATCCTCGCACTTTTGAGGATCTACTTTTTGTAACAGTTCCCGGACCTCACTTAATGGGATGGATTAATTATTAGGGCGCTCTTAAGGGCTTATTTCTCAACCATTTTGCCTATTTTGCACTGCTCCCTTCCCCACTTCCATTTCTTTCTTCCCTCAGTGGAAAATGCCCTCGTTGGCCACAGGAGTTTCGCTTATGGCTGGCAAGTGTGGTTTCGTGTACTTGTTGCCAACGTATCTCGCTCCGCCACTCCCCGTGGTTATTATTTTGAATTCCCTCAACCGCAAGTGGGAGTTACGAGTACCCAGGGCGTTGAAGTCGCAGTTGCTTCGGCTTTCCCTTCGCAGGCAGATTGCTTCGAATCCCGTTCTCCTACCACATCACCGACGTCATGATGGTGCTCAGATTGAATGATTCCCAATCGAGAGACCCTCCAAAGGAGGGGGCCCGCGTTGAATCCTCGAAGGCGACAGTGCATTGTCCCGGTAACAGCGACCAGAATTCTGCCTCTGGGAAGCGTGCGGCCATTCCCGTGAAGGTCTTCTCTTCGAAGAGGTCCTTCGCATCTCTTCCGAGCTAGGCCTGGAGGGCATATTCTTTCAATGGAATTGTCGCGGACTTTGGGCAAACTGGCAAGAGCTGCGGAGGCTCGTCCTAACGCCCCCCCCCCCCGTTTTCCCTTAGCTACCTTTTTGCAAGAGACCATGTGTGCGCGTGGCCCCTGGCCACCCTCCCGGGGTATAAGGGTTTGGCGACCCCACCACCACGGGATGGGAGACGGGCAGGAGGATGCGCTATTCAGACGCGGCATGATGTCTCCGTTCTTCTCATTGCTTTAAATATATCTTTTCAGGAGGTAGCACCTGGATAGGAGGTATACTTTATTTCTGCCTACATTCCACCGTCAGTCGACTTCGACGCGGGGCACTTCCGCCGCGTCCTGGCATCGTTGCCGAGGCCCTTTCTCTCTCTCTGGTATTTAAACAGTAGACGCCTCCTTTGGAGAGTCTACTAGATCTATCCCAGAGGTCAGGTTCTTGTCGACCTGATCGACGAGCTGGAGATGGGTGTCCTAAATATGGATGAGTTTAAGCATCAATGAATGCGGCTTCAGGTTGCTTTCTGTCGTCTCCGAATCTGACACACTCGTGTGACGCATCGCTATCTGGTGGAGCGCTCGCCTGCGCCCTATTGCAACGACTGCGTCGTCCCCCAGACTGTTCGGCACATTCTTGTCGAATGTCCCAGTCTGGGTGATCTTCGCGCACGACACCTGTCCCGGTACCGGGATGGGCGGGGTCGCTACCGCCTGTCCCTTGTACTCGGGACGAGTGCGTGCACTTTGACTGGTGGACTTGCTAACTTTTTGGGGGAGGCCGGCCTTCTCCCTTTTTTTTAACCAGGCTTAATTTTTGTTGTTGTTGTTTTTGTTGTTGTTTTTGTTATTGTTTTGTTATTGTTATTTCTTTTTTGTTGTTCCCTGTTCCATTTTTTGAAGTAGCCTAGAACTAGGCTGTTTGTTTACGGCGACTTATGCCTAAGTCGGCAGTCGCCAGATAGCCCCTTAAATAAAAAAAAAAAAAAAAAATTAAGCATCAATGCCGAGAACCGCATAATTTTCCTGCCTCGATCTATCTTTGTGCTCTCCGGAAGCACAGCCTGATTTGGGGTGGCGGGTAGTCGATGACCTCCATGGTAGTGATCACTTTCCCATTCAAATATTATTTACTGAGCCGCGGCCGCCTGAGAGCCTCCCCTTGCCCTCGGTGGTGCTTGGTGCGGGCGCGGTGGTCCGCATTTCAGGAAATGACTGATTTCTCTATCTCAGTCGAGGAGTTTAGGTCGATAGATGAGGCCGTTGAGTTCTTGTCCGGCAACCTCATCGCCGTGGGCCTAACTACTATTCCTAGAACGTGACACTTTTGCACGCTGACCCTCAAACAGAAGCCTTATGGCTACCTGCGCTATAAGCACGGCCAGAACGATTTCACTGTCGGTGAAATTCGTTGGGCTCGGGCTAGGTTACGATATACTTCGAAGCACTGAGGCCGCTTTTCTCGGCGGGAGGACAGACCCCTTATAGCAGAGGTGTGGACACGAATCAAAAGGATTCGGGGCAAGTTCTCGCAGGACTTCCTCCCGTTTTTCGGGAGAATTTGACCGCAATCCCATAGCCCGCAACCGTGGCGGAATCCTTTAAGACCGCATTCTCTAGCCTGGATGCTGCTCTGCTAGCATTCAATCTCGCGGAAGGTCGACAACTGGACGGATAACCCTTCAATGACAGGTTTACTCTGAGTGAGTTGCGTTCTTCTCTCTCTTCGTGCGCGAACACCGCCCATGGCCCGGACGATGCCCCATACGCCATGCTTCGACACCAGGGTGAGCGAGTCATAGCCTTTCTGTTAGATTTGTTCAACAGTATCTGGGTAGAGGGTATCCTCCCAGATTCCTGGCGAATCGCTACTGTGCTCGCCTTTCGCAAACCGGAGAGAGATCGCACTACCCCGGCCGGCTCCCCCCAATCTCTCTAACCTCTTGCGTGTGCAAATTGATGGATAAATTGGTAAATTGATTAGACTTTTTTTCGGGACAGCAGAGGCCATCTGTCTTCTGCACAGTGCGGCTTCCCAAGTTCCACTCCACGTCGGATACTCTGCTCCGTCTGGAAAATGCCGTCTACGAGGCCTTCCTTCGTCGACAGCCTTGTGCCACGGTGTTTTTTGATCTGGAGAAGGCCTATGATACCGCATGGCGATACAATATCATGGAGACTCTCCACACGATAGAGGCGAGGGGCGCCTCCCAATGTTTATATCTGAATTTTTGCGAGATCGTTGATTCCGTATACAAGTGGGATGAGCCCTTTCGTGCCTGATGAACCAGGAAGAAGATATCCCGCTGGGAAGTGTCCTCAGTGTCACACTCTTTGCCCTGAGCATCAACGGCATCACCTAGCTGCTGCCGGAGGATATTCTCGCTACGCTCTACGTGGACGACCTTTTGATCTCTTTTGGTGCGGCCCAAACAGTAACTCTGGAGCTTCGACTCTAAAGGGCATTGAACTGCGTCTCTCGCTATGCCGAAGCGCACAGACTTCGATTTTCTTTGGCTAAGGCTAGGGTTGTGCACTTCTGCCACCATCCACGGCTCCATCCTGACCCAGACTTATTTGTCACTAGGGTGCGCCTGGAAGTGGTTGACTCGCATCGTTTCCTTAGTATTGTATTTGACTGAAGCCTCATCTGGAAGGCCCATATTCTCAGCCTTAGGGTCTCTTGTACCCACTTCATTTATATTCTTCGTTCCGTGATGTTCAGCGCTTGGGGCTTTGATAGGGCTACTGCCTTACTTTTTTATCGATCATTTGCTCGTTCGAAGCTCGACTACAGATGCGAGTTTTATGCATCCGCAGCCGAGCGTTTATTGCGGAAGGTGGACTCGATCCACCAAACCAGCCTTCATCTGGTGACCGGTACCTTCCGCACTTTCCCTATTGAGAGCCTACTTGTTGATGCTGGCGAGATGCCACTCGCTCTACGCCGTGTACAGTGCATTATTCGCCTGTACACGCGAGCCCGGTGCTTCCCTCAGTCGCCAACAGCTTTCACTGCATCGGCAGCTGATGTCGACGGTGCCTTTGCCGCCGAGAAACGCTAGCCATACCATAAGCCCTTTGGGTTTACGGCTAGTTAACTTTCGAGAGCTCCGTGTAGCTCACGGGCCGGTGGCGCCCTTAGTTCTGTCCAGTTCTCCACCCTGGACGGTACCACCTTTGACTATTTGTCGCCACGCCTCTGCTCCCAAAGCTTTACAGCGCCGGGAGTATTGTGTTCGACCTTTTTGGAGAATACTTCGTCTCACGCTGGAACCGTGCCAGTGTATACGGATGGCTCCAAGTCCCCAAAAGAGGCTCGGTTTGCACGCCGTATCCCCTGTGTTTGAAGTCAGGTGGGCTCTGCCAGGCGCTGTGTCTGTCTTCACGGCCAAGCTGGTTGCAGTACACCGTTCGGTCCGAGAGATAACGTCACGTACCCGGTTCTGAGACCGGATTGTGCTTTATAGCGACTCATTAACCACCCTGAGTGCTCTCGGGGCATTGAAATCTCGGCATCCCGTTGTTGGCGATATGCGTGACGCCACGGTTTTGGCGAGCCGGGCGGATGGCGAGATTATCTTCTGTTGGGTTCCTGGACATGTGAGAATTGCGGGGAATGAGGGCGCCGACGAGAGCTCCAAAGAGTCTGCAATGACTGGGCCACCAGACCAGCGTTTCGCTTTTCCTCACACTGACTACATGGCAGGAATACGAGCAGCTTAGCAAAGAAGATGGGAGACGGTTGAAGGGAACTTAAAGTTGCGTGCCATTGTGCCGCGACTGTTCGCTTGAACATACCGCCAATGCCGCGACGGCTTCAGTTTCTGTGGTCGTCGAATTGGACACACTCGCAGGACGCAACGCCATTTGATGTAGTGCTGGCCTTCGCCTCATGGAGACGACTGCGTTGTCCCCCAGACTGTTCGGCACGCTCCCATTGAGTCTCCCAGTCTGGGTGATCTTCGGAGGGTCGCTCCCACTTATCCCTTGTACTCGAGACTGGTTCGTGCACACAGACTTGCGAACTAGATGACTTTTTGGAAGGGGGGGGGGGGGCCTCCCACTTTATTTGACTGTTGTAGGTCGCATGTTTCTGCCCCGAAACCGTGCTTCTTTCTGTTGCCTTTTTTGCTAATCTTGTTTTTGTTCAATTTGTTGTCCCCGTAAGGGGCGCAGCGATTTACCATCCTAACCGCCGTGCTGACGGGACTCAGCACCCCGTCTGACCCCTCCTTAGCCTCTGCTCCTTCCTTCAGATAGGCTGTATTTCTTCCCTACTTCGTCGCTATTCATACAACCTCTCCCACAACTTTCTCTGGTCAGCCTCTAATTTCACAAGGTAGATGCTGACCTTCTTCTCAAGCCAACCGTCCCGGATCGGGGCTGAGGGGGGAGGGGACAACGTTCCCTAACCCCTGAGCTCCGGTTTGGGATGGGTTTTTTTTAACAACCTGAATCATGCCCACCCATACCTTCCTGACGTTCCTTTTCCTACCCTCTTCACAATCTATCTTTTTACGCCGCGTCTAAGGTGGAGCCGCCATGCCGATGGACTGCCAGGCCACCAGGCGGGAGGGATGGTCCTAAATGGCGTCGCATGGCTCTGTCAGGCCTGTAAGCACCTCTTGCAGTGCTGGCAACTGCTAGAGGGGATGAGCGATTGCATCCCGTGAAACAAATAGGGTCACTATGCACATAGATGAACAACCAAAAAAAACCCAACCCTCAACTTTCCCTGTTCCATCGACGGAGCCGCCCTCGGGCAGCTCCACCGAAAAAATGGAGGTCCCCCCCCCCCTTTGTGCTTGCGCATACTTCTTTAACCGGAGAGGAGGCTTACTCCTCCCCTACGCCTACGTGTGTAGGGGACTCCCCCTCACCCCCTTCTCTGGAGGTGCTTTCGGGCACCTCCCTTTTTCCAGCGGCAGTCCCTCCTTTTCTTTCTAAGGTGACTGCCAAGAAAGCCAGCAGGCAGCCCATTGCCGACCGCCCCTCGTGTAAGCGGCTCGGTAGGGCAAACCTCCATAGGAAGGAGAGGGAAGCCAGGCCCCTTCGGTCGCTTCCCTCAAAAGACCTGCTGGCAAGAATTTTAAACCTTGCCGGGGTCAAGGCATGTGCCTCCCCACGCAAGACTGGCGACCCTGCCAAGGGGACCTGCGATGTCCTGGGAGGGGATGGCCAACTGGAGGCCCCTCCTGTGATAGACATGGTCCTTGAGGAAACCTAGCCTCAGAGGGTAGGGCCTTCCATGGGAGGGGATCCAGGCTCGGCGCAAAACACCGAACCTAAATCCGCCCCTATGCAAGGTCCTCCTCAAGCGGTTAGGGTTTCTGAGGCAGTACAAGGAGGGGAGGGATCTCCTCCGACCGGTGCGGTTGCAACCACTAGGACCTTTTCCATTTCGGAGAAGGACCTGGCTGAGGCTGGTCCATCTGGCCTAGGGGCTTCTGCCGGCGGAGGTGAGAAGCGGGTTCATTCCCCGCCCTCCTCTCCAAAAAAGAAAAAAAAAAGAAGACTCGGGGCTCCTCTCCATCCGCGGGAGCTGCGGGGACGGATGGCTCTGCTGCCACTCTGGCAAGCGACCAAGCCAAGATCGGCATATCCGGCCCCTCTCTCGCCCCGGTTTCGGGGCCCCTGATTAAGACCAAAAGCGCACAGGGCGGAGCCTCGATGATATCGGGGCCCCTGATTTAGAGGTTACCTGGCGTTTTCGAGCCCGCTGGCTTCAAACGCTTCCTCGCCATTCGCTCCACTGATGGCAGCATGTTGGCCAAGGGCAACATGATCCATCAGAGGAGAGGATTAGCTAGTGTAATTGGTAGAGAGCCGAAGGTGACCCGTTTGTCGGGTGGGAGCCTTCTGGCGAATCCCGCCGAGGCGGCCAAGATAAGTCCTCTTCGGACACTTCATAGCACCCCGATGAGTGTGAGGCTACACTCTACCATGAACTTTGTGAAAGGACTAGTTTATGCGAGGGAACCCGTTGACTACTCCATTGAGGACATCACCTTAGAGCTGGCTGACCATGAGGCGGTCAAGGTCGAACGTGTGATGAGAAAACAAGGAGGGGCCTCGAGACCCACCCCTACACTCTTCGTCACGTTCGACTGTGACAAGGTCCCTGAGTCGGTGCGTGCCGTTTGGTACCGGTACCGCGTGAAGTCATTCGTGCCACTGCCGCGGTGGTGCTATTACTGTCACCGCTTCGGCCATACGAATCGTTCTTGTAGACGTGCAAAGTCGGGGTCACCCGAAGTCTGTGTAAAGTGCTCCAAGGCCGCACACGATAAGTCTAAATCATGTGTGGCCAAGTGTGTCAATTGCGGAGTGCCGCACCCCGCTTCTTCGAAGCAATGTTGTGCTTATCTCCTTGAGAAAGAAATCGTGGCCGTTCAGGCCCAGGATCGACTCTCATTCCGCGAGGCTAAGGACTTGGTTCTGGCGTGCCCGGCTCTGCCTGGGACGTCATATGCCTCAATAGTTAGAAAGGCACCCTCTGCTCCTGGCCCATCCCGGCCAACGAGCACGGTTGTTTCCGCGCCCTTTCGGAGGCCTTCTGCGGGCTCTACTCAACCCGGGCGCTCCCCTGGTAAAGTTGGCGGCAAAAAGGGTTCACACCCAGGGCTCCATCCTCTTCCCCCAGCGTGACCGTTTCCCGTAAAGCGAAACGGCCACGCGCCTCCACCGAGTCGTTAGACTTACATGGGGCAACGACCCTAAAGCTGGTCGCCAGACCATCTTTCGGGGTTCCTAAAGCTGCCACCCGAAAAGAGGACAGCAATAAAGGAGTTTCGACTCCTTCGCCTACGCCTAGAGGTGGTCCGAGTGGCTCGGAGACGGTGGTTCCTCGAAAAGAGGGCCTCCCCGCCTCCGAAGCCGCAACGCCCGCCTAAGGTTTCGAGTCGGAGGGGTGAAAAGACTCGCATGGCGAGCCCAACCTCCCCCAATAAGTCCTCGAAGGTGACAGCGCGTTCAGCGCTTTGTCCGGCCAACAGCGCCCGGGGTTCTGCCTCCGGGAAGCGTCTGGCTATTCCCGAGAGGGTCTTCTGTTTGTCGAGGGCCCATGCGTCTCCTCCGAGCTATCCCTTGAGGGCATATTCCTTCAATGGAATTGCCGTGGAGTAGCTGCGGAGGCTCGTCTCGTCCCGTTCCCCGTTAGCTATCTTTTTGCAGGAGACCATGCTAGGCGCGTGCCCCCTGCCCTCCCTCCCGCGGTATAAGGGTCTTGCGACCCCACCACCACGGGATGGCCGGGCTGGGGGATGCGCGGTTTACACCCGGCATGATGTCTCCGTTCTTCCTTTTTCTTTAGATACCTCCTTTCAGGCAGTGGCTGTGCAGCTGCACCTGGATAGGAGGTAGACTATCATTTCTGCGTACATTGCACCGTCAGCTGACTTCGACTCGGGGGACTTCCGCCGGGTCATGGCACGGTTGCCGAGGCCCTTTCTCTTGCTTGGAGATCTGAACGGCAGGCGTCCTCTCTGGGGGGATTACTCAGTAAATCCCAGGGGACAAGTCCTTACCGATCTGATCGAAGAGCTTGAGATGGGTGTCCTAAACGTGGATGAGTTTACGCATCAGTGTCCGTGAACCGCTTCATTTTCTTGCCTTGATCTATCTTTGTGCTGTTCGGATGCACAGCCTGATTTTGATTGGGGGGTGGTCGATGACCTCCATGGTAGTGATCACTTTCCCATTCAAATATCATTTTCAGGGCAACTGCCGCCTGAGAGCCCACCTCAGTGGTTCTTGGCGCGGTCGCGGTGGCCTGCATTTCAGGAAATGACTGAATTCTCTATCTCATTCGAGGAGTTTAGATCGGTAGATGAGGCCGTTGAGCTCTTCTCCGGCATCCTCATCGCCGCGGGCCTGACTACTATTCCTAGAACGTGTGGCCGTTTTGCACGCTAACCACTCCCATGGTGGTCGGCCGAGTGTGAGACGGCCCTCAAACAGAAGCGTTAGGCCTACATGCGCTATAAGCGCCGCCCGAACGATTTCACTGTCGCTGAATTTCGTCGGGCTAGGGCCAGGTTCCGGTATATTTTGAAGCACGCCCGCCGCTCTTCTTGGCGGGCATACGTGTCTGCACTTAACGGGAAAGACCCCTTTAGGAGAGGTGTTGAGGCGTGTCAAAAGGATTCGGGGCAAGTTCTCGCAGGACCCCCCTCCCGTTCTCCAGGAGAATGGGACCGTAATCTCGGACCCCGCGTCCGTGGCGGAATCCTTAGCGACCGCTTTTTCCGCATTCTCTAGCCGGGATGCTGCTCCGCCAGCATTCAATGCACGTCGTGATCTCGCGGAAGGCCGCCTGCTGGACTTTACCTCCCGAAGCGGAGAACTTTCAACGACAGGTTTACTGTGAGTGAGTTGCGCTCCGCTCTCGCTTCGTGCCAAGACACCGCCCATGGTCCGGACTTGGTCTCGTACGCCATGCCTTGACATCTGGGTGAGCAAGGCATGGCCTTTCTGTTCGATTTGTTCAACAGGATCTGGGTGGAGGGGCTTCTCCCAGATTCCTGGCGAATCGCTACTGTGCTCGCCTTTCGCAAGCTGAGGAGAGATCACACTACTCTGACTGGTTTTCGCCCGATATCTCTAACCTCTTACGTGTGCAAGTTGATGTAGAAATTTGTAAATGTTAGACTAGCCTTTCTCCTGGACAGCGGAGGTTATCTGTTTTCTGCACATTCGGCTTCCGCAAGTTCCACTCCACGTCGGATGCTCTGCTCCGATGAAAATGCCGTCTGCAAGGCTTTCCTTCCTAGACAGCACTACACCACGGTGTTTTTCGATTTGGAGAAGGCCTCCACACGATGGGGGCGAGGGGACGCCTTCCAGTCTTTATATCTGAATTTTTGCGAGATAGTCGATTCCGCGTACGGGTGGGGGGGGGGGCTCTCTCAGGCCCAAAGGAACAGGAAGAGGGTGTCCCGCAGGGAAGTGTCCTCAGTGTCGCACTCTTTGCCCTGAACATCAACGGCAAAACCTCGGTGCGGCCAGAAGATGTTCGCTCTACGTGGACGACCTTTCGATCTCTTTTGGCTCGGCCCAGATGCCAATTCCGGAGCGTCGACTCCAACAGGCATTAAACCGCGTCTCTCGCTATGCCTAAGCGCACAGGTTTCGGTTTTCTTTGGCCAAGACTATGGTGGTGCACTTCTGCCGCCAGATTTGTTTCTTAATGGGGTGCGCCTGGATGTGGTTGAGTCGCACCGTTTCCTTGGTCTTGTATTCGACCGACGCCTCACCTGGGAGGCTCATATTCGCAGCCTTAGGGTCTCTTGTACCCGCGCCATAGATATTCTCCGTTCCGTGACGTTCAGCGCTTGGGGCACTGATAGGGCTTCTGCCCTACTCTTTTATCGATCCTTTGTTCTTTCGAAGCTCGACTACGGATGCGAGTTTTATGCATCCGCAGCCGAGCGTTTATTGCGGAAGTTGGATTCGATCCACCACACCGGCATTCGCCTTGCTACCGGTGCCTTCCGCACTTCCCCCATTGAGAGCCTGTTGGTCGATGCTGGGGAGATGCCACTCGCTCTGCGCCGCGTGCAGTGCATCACTCGCCTGTACGCGCGAGCCCGGCGCCTCCCTCAGTCGCCAACAGCCTTCACCTCATCCGCAGCTAATTTAGACGGTGCCCATGCCGCCGAGAGATGCTAGTCATACCCTAAGCCCTTATGGTTTAGGGCTAGGACACTCCTTCGAGAGCTAGATATAGCTCTCGGGCCGGTGGCGCCCCTGGTTCTGCCCAGGACGCCACCCGGAAGGTACCACATTTCGGTATTTGTCGCCACGCCTCTGCTCCCAAAGTTTGTACGGCGCCGGCAGTATTGCGTTCGACCTTTTTGGAGCACACCTCTTGTCAGGCTGGAACCGTGTCAGTGTATACGGATGGCTCCAAGTCCCAAGAGGGGGTCGGCTTCCACGCCGTATCCCCTCTGTTTGAAGTCAGCGGGGCTCTACCTGGCGCTGCGTCTGTCTTCACGGCCGAGCTGGTGGCAATACACCACTCAGTACGGGAGATTACGCGACGTGCCCGGTTCGGAGACCGGATTGTGATCTATAGCAACTCACAAAGCGCCCTGAGTGCTTTCCGGTCATTGGAATCTCCGCACCCTCTGATTTGCGATATCCGTAACGCCACGGTTTTGGCGAGCCGGGCAGATTGTCGAGATTATCTTCTGCTGGGTTCCTGGACATGTAGGAATTGCGGGAAATGAGGGCGCCAAAGAGTCCGCGATGACTCTGCGACCGGACCAGCGTTTCGCTCTTCTTCACACCGACTACATGGCAGTAATACGGCAGCTGTTCGTACTGCTTGGCAAAGAAGATGGGAGACGGTCGAAGGGAACTTAAAGTTGCGTGCCATTGCGACGCGACTGTTCCCATGGACCTATTCCCCAATGCCGCGACGGCTTCAGGTCGCTTTCTGTCGTCTCCGAATCGGGCACACTCGTGTGACGCATCACCTGCGCCCTATTGTGACGACTGCGTCGTCCCCTAGGCTGTTCGGCACATTCTTGTCTAATGTCTTAGTCTGTTGATCTTCGCGCACGTTACCTGTCCCGGTACCGGGATGGGCGGGGTCTCTACCGCTTGTCCCTTGTACTTGGGACGAGTTCGTGCACATTGACTTGTTGACTCTTGGGGGGAGGCAGGGCTTCTCCCCTTTATTTAAGTAGGTTCTATTTTTTGTTTTTCTTTGTAGGTTGCACGCTCTTGCACCGGAGTGAGTGGGACCTCCCCCCCGATGCCGGAGATTGCTTCCTAATTGTTAAGTTTTTCCAATATTTATCATTGTTATTTTTTCATATTTTATTTTAAAGTAGCCTAGTTCTAGGCTGTCGTATTTCCGGCGACTTATGCCCAAGTAAGCAGTCGCCAGATGGGCTCTAAAGGGAAAAAAAAAATTCTATTTGTTGTTGTTTTTTAGCCTCTGTTCTTTTTTACTTTTGTTATTTACTTGTTTTTTTAATCTAGCCTGGCATTTGGTGCTAGTGTGAGTACGTGACTTTTGCCCTTGTAGTCAGGACGAACTCAGTCACACAATCTTGTGGACTATCTGACTTTCGGAGGTCGCCTTACTCACTTTGGTGTTGGTCGCGTGATCCTGCGCTGTCGGAAGGCGGGCCTTCTCCCGACTCTGGAGCGTGTTTCCTTCCTCCTTACCTATGTTGGTGGGGTTTTTTTGTCTTTTTTTGTGTGTATTTTCATATAGTCTAGTATTAGCCTAAACTTGATTACGGCGACCTATGCCCTTGTTGGCTTCTGCCAGATGAAAACAAAAAAGAAACGCATGGGTGCAAATGACGAATGTAAGCTGCATTCAGCCAATGGAAGCCATGGGTGTGTGGAGGAAGAGGGGACAATGGCAGGGGGAAGCAAATGCCCTCACGTTGGACACGTCTTCGGCGTCTTGGCCTGTTAATTTGACCTGCCTTCCTGGAATGGAGTCAGGTTCTCGAGAGGTGTGCACCCTTCCGTCCCATAGAGCCTTTATCAGGCTCTTTTTTTACGTCGGCACGAAGAGCAACCTGAAACGAGGGAATGGACAGTCTATGCGTTTGTTTTCAATACTGATTTTTCCTGATTGCCGACTAGTGGAGGAGATCGTCGAATCCACGGTCCCTTTTTAATTCTCGTCGTCGACGTGTTTGTTTCGTGCTTGGGCCTGTTTCCTATTGGTATCGACCCGTGCTGAAACTGAGACTAATTAGGCTCCTTTGTCGACGTTGCTCGTTTAACAAAAAATAGGGACACATTCATGAGAGTTGTTTGCTTTCGGTCGTTGTTGTATCTGCCACACATTGTCCCTTCGCCTAGTTTCTTCAATTCTTTTACAAGCACCATTCTGGTTGAGATACGAGTATCTCGTTGGTTTTCATCAACTCTTCATAATCTGTACCCCTCATCCCCTCGACAGGTTCAGCTTCGTGAAGTCGTTTCGAGATGCCCTTCATGAGACGGTTGACCTGGCTGGTCAGCACGAGGTCATTGCTGAGACCCTGTCGTCGGCTGTCGTCGCAGAGACCTACAATCTCATGAAGGAGGTGAAGGAGGAGCGGAAAAAGGTGAGTTCCGGAATGCTGCGATTCATTCGGGGACGCTTTTCGCTGCGTTCAGTCTTTGTTCGGTGTGGTTGTTTCACTTCATCACACTAACGGTTCTTTTTCCCATGCCCCTACCCCGCAGGGGGAGGCCCTGTGGATACTACCACACCCGGTACCTCGAAGAGTGGCATATCCTCTTAGCCCAAGTGCCTGACGGCAAGGCCTGGCTCTCTAAGTTGACTTAAGAGAGTTCCCCTTTTGGCCCTCTGCGTATCACTTTTTAAAAGAGTATCCCTTCATCATTTCCTCTATCAAAGCAGGTTTAAAAACCTGACCAGTTACCTCATGCCATGTCAGAATACTGGGGGCGGTGGGTAATTTGTCACCATTGGCAACTCTGAATTCAGTGCTTGTGTATCGTCTCGCGTAGTTTCTCTCTTTTTTCTATCATAGTACACTCAGATGTGTATCGTCTGTAAAGGAAGCAATACCTCTGTGAATATTTGGAAATGGCGAGCTGTGCTGTTTGGTATTCACGTCGAGAGCTCCAATATGAAGATTCCAGTACTTGATAGTCAACCTGAGGTCGGTGTGCAGGATCAGGAAAATTTTGGATGAGTCGGGCTGTGTTACGAGGGTGCGGTGGCTCGGAAACCCCACTCTACTCGTTCTGATACGAAAAGAACCCCCGAAATTATCGCTGAGTATCAGTCTCTCTCTCATCAGGCAGTTAGGGGATGAGAACTTCCGCTACTACTCATACAAGATGAGAAAGGGACATCTTCTACCTCAGAAGATGAAGGACAACCGGGAGGAACGTGCTGCCATGCTAGTCAACAAACTGACTCATTCCCTCAAGCTTGGCAGGCTTTGGTTCTTCTCAAACGAGAAGAATTCATGCCAGGAGGAGGAGGTCTGAACTGGCAAAACAGCCGCTGGCTTGCTGTGTTCCCCAAAGATGTGCTGAGGCTCATGAAAACCAAGTTACTTGTTCATATCATGTATGGTATGGTCAGTACCGAGGATGTTAGCATCTGGGGAGTATCCTGGACTATTGTGTGTGGGGCGTGATTGAGAGAACCGATTCGGAATCCTTATACCGGTTCTACTCCCCCGGGCTCTCATTCCATCCTAGAATCACCCACCCTACTCGTTAGAGGACCGCCTATCTATAATTTGTTTATTACATACACGCTTACCCCTTTCCACACTTGCTCTCCTACCCACAGAGCCTCTGGCTCCCCGGCACACTTTCGTTCTCTTATGAGCCTTACTTAGGGGCAGTGTATGTCGTGAGGGCCGAAAGCCCGCTGGCTAGGGCAAGTATTAGGTACGGGGTATACTGGACCGTCGACTCTGCTCACCTTCCTACAGTATACATATAAGGTGGCTACGCTGGCACCAACCATCCTTTGTGGTCAAACTTCCAGGACAATATTCCTAAATGGCGGGCCGGGTTGGCAAAGTCAATCAATGTCTGACCGGGATCGATTATGTGTAAATGATCATATTCTGGAATTTCAAATCCTAGAGAGATTTTTCTCAATTCCCAATTCATAGAGCGGTCATAATATCCATGATATCCATGAGGCACCTCTGATTATGGTGGCAATAGAAAGCAATAATGGCTGGAGATCCGCCTAAAAGCGCGGCCTCATCCTCCCTAAGTGTCGGGCAGGATGAGGGAAATCGAGGCATCCCTTTGAGCAGAGACTCGACTGTGAAGCAGGGTACCTCAAATGGGATCTGTGATGTCACACGGAGGCCCCCTTGAGATGGACATGGTCCCGGAGGTGACCCTGCCTCAGATGGCAGCATCTTCCATGGGAAAGCTTGCACAGAGGCCGCTTGTGCAAGCTTCTCCTCAGATGGCTCGGGTCGCGATGACTCACAAGGAGAGGTATGACTTCCTCTCCCGGCTACTTCCTTTATTACAGCTAAGACTTTCTCCATCTAGGAGAAGGATCTTGCCGAGGCCGGTCCACCTAAGGACCCCTTCCGGCGGAGGAGAGAAACAGGTTCATTCCCCACTCTCCTCTCCCTAAAAAATTGAAGCAAGAAGAGAACTAAAGGTTCCTCTCACTCCGCGGGAGCTACGTTAACGGACGCGTCCGCTGAGGTTCATGCCAGCGACAAGGCCAGGATCGGCCCATACGGCCACGAGCCGCCTCCGGGTTGGGAGTCCCAGACCAAGACGAAATTTGCAAGTGCGCTGATCGGACCCTCTATTATGTCGGGGCTCCACTGATGACAGCATGTTGTCCATAGGCAGCTTGATCAATCAGAAGAGAACATTAGCTAGTTTGATTGGTAGAGAGACGAAGCTGTCCCCGTTTCTCGGTCAGGAGCCTTTTGGGGGCATTGGAATTTCCACACACCCTTGTCCGGAGTATCTGTGACACCACGGTTGCCGCGAGCTGGGTGGATGCCGAGATTATCTTCTTTAGAGTTCCTGGGCATGCAGGAATTGTGGGGAATGAGCGCGCCAAAAAGTCGGCGAGGACTGGGCGACCAGACCAGCGTTTCGCTCTTAGAAATACGGATTACATGGCAGGAATCACGGAGGGCAGCCCTCTAGCCTGCGTGGCAAAGTAAATGGGAACGGCCGACGGGAACTTAAAGTTGCGTGCCATTGCGCCTTGACTTTTTCCATGGACCTTTGCCCCAATGCCACGATGGCTTCTGGTCGCGCTCTCTGTCGCTTTCGAATTGGGCACACTCGTGGGACATACTGCCATTTGGTGGAGATCTCCCCTGCTCCTTACTGCAATGTCTACGTTGTCCCCCAGACTGTCGTCTCATTATTGTTGAAGAATTTCCCAGTCTGAGTGATCTTCGCGCACGTTACCTGGACGAAGGGGGATTCGTGGACTTTCTGGAGGACGCTGGCCTCCTTATTTTGGTGTCAGGCTGGATCTGTGCATGGCCGCCGGGGGGAGGTGAGTCTCCCTCCGACGCTGGAGAATCTCTCTTACTTCTTGGTTTGTTTATTATTTTTTTGCCAGTTTTTTTTTCTTTCACTTCATTCTGGCGTCTTATGCCCTTGGAGGCAGTCTCCAAGAGTGTACTCACTCTAATAAAAAAAATGAATTCGGCTGATCTGCCCTTGCTTAAATGAACCTTAAATGAAAAAAAAAATTATCCTCCTACGTCAAGGCAGGGTTGGCAAATCAAAAACCCGGGTTTTATTCCCGTTATGGGGCAAGTGTTTTTTCAAGTGAAATTTGAAAAAAAAAACGGTTTGGGGTTTGTTTTTTTTTAAATTACACTTTTTTTCAAGAAATGAATGCTACTTATCATTCTTTTATTCAAAATTCATATTTATGTTTAGAATTTCAACAAATATGTATCAAATTAAGATTATTTCTCTGATACTGACTCATATAATTCATCTCTCCTTCTACAGGTTATGGCTATCATGGGTACCCACAATTGTTGATCAGTGATCTGTTCTTACCTTAATATAATTATTAAACTAACTAAGCAGCCATGGTTAAATTTGTATAAATTTTCTGAACTTCACCATTTGTAATTCTTTGTGTTTTAAAAAGTTCACAAAATTTTTATACTTATATTTATTTCTGAACTTCACCATTTTGATTTTGATATTATAAAAAAAATTATTAGAAATAACTTTGATAAAAAAAATGTCATAACCAAACTAAGATGAAATTATTATTCAAATACTCATAAAAATTCCCTTCTTAAATTATAGAGTTAGTGAAGTGATGATGATGAGAATTAATTATTATTGTAAAAGTCGAGATAGTTATTCTTTTTCTATGTTATTTTAATGCTTGTAGTGTTTGTTTTAAAAAAAACCCAATAAAACCCGAGTCTTTAAAAAAAGGGGTTTATTGTTTTTTTTCGAATTAAGGGGGGGGGGTGCCAACCCTGCGTCAAGGTCAGACAATCGATATTTACCCAGTGGGTGTTTGTCGAGGTTTCTTTATTCTATCTTGAGTCGCCTCCCTTTGTTCAGGTCTGGTTTTTGCTCTCCTTTCCCGTCCCCATTCGTTGACTCGGTCTCAATACTCGTGTCAGGGACGAATGTGGCGTGCAAAGGGTCTAAGAGGTGTTACGGTATCCAACGGACCTTTAGGGCCTCCCGAGGCCGGAACTAAATAGCTAATTGCATTCAAGGCAGATGCGGCCGGCGCCAAGAGTAAAGGGTAAAATGAGCATAGCTGGGCGTGACTTTGACGCCGGATCTGGTGCGACCTCGACTCTATTCTTGCCCGGTGCGACTCCGCTAAATTACAAAGTAAACTATAGGGCGATAGCAGAAACATGCTTTTATAAGGCAGAAAAACGCATATTTATTATTTTTTTTTTAGTTAAAACAGCCTAAACTAATATCTACAGGTCATCCTCTTCCTCCTCCTTCATGTCCTCCAGGAGGTCCATGTTTCCTTTGAGGAACACAAGCTCCTCAAAGTTGACCTCATCCAGGGAGAGACCTCTTGGCCCTGCTGAATAGAATCTCCAGAGCTGCAAAGCTGGGGAGGGGGGTATTGTACTTAATGAATAAGTCCACCTACACCTCCCTATGCTGGTAGGGGAAGAGGGACCAGGCCAGCTCGCCTTTAAAGGGCACCCACTCCTCCATGGACTCCCTCAGGACCTCCCTGACATCCTGCTGCTGGTTGGCCGAGCCTCTTGCAAACTTGTTGAAGAGGCGGGCGTCCAAGTCCTGGGGTTCCTGCACTTCTGGCTGGCCAGGCTGACTCTGCTGATCTTCCTCCCTGGGCTTGATGACGGCCCTTAGCCTCCCTCGAGATCGTGTCCCGTATCTTGTCCACCTTGTCAGGGGCAATGCTCTCCAAGGCCTTGGGGTGGACGGCTGTGGCCATAAGGAGGTCGCCATCCTCAAATAGGTGGCCAAACTTCTTTCCATAGCCCCTGAGGAGGGCCTGCACCAGGTCGCCATTCTGGCTCTGCTCCTCCAGCTTGTACTCTTTGAGGACCTGAAAAATGAACATTAATATATTGTTTAGTTAACTAAGTTTATATAATTAAACTTAGAACAATTTCATTTCTAAGTAAAAATATTTAAATAGCGATCGCTATTAGCGCCCTACTTTATGCTTATCTGGATGTCCACCTCTGTGATGGGAGAACCCGCCTTGGGCTGGTTGATTAGGATTGCATCCAGCTAGTCACCAACACTCAGGACCTCCAGCAGGACTACCACACATTCATAGAGGGAGTTCCATCTGTAGAAATAAAACATTTTATTTAAATAAACTATCAGAAACTTACAAAATCCAATTTTATATAATCGCCAACAACTTCTTATGCTAAATTTAAATTTTATAATAGTACCTAGTCACTACTGGAGTCTTCATTTTTCTTTGGGCCGCCACTGGGGACCTGTTCTGAAGGTTCCACAGGGCTTGGGTCTTGGCTGTGGTCCTCCTCTATTCTGACCCCATCTTGATCCAGCCCTGGACATCCCTAACATCTGTTGTCGCCAACAGATTGACTGTGTGGGCGTTGAAACAGTAAGATATTTTAATATTCAATAAATTCAAAGATTAGTTAAATGACTTCAATCTTTATTTCTTAATATATTAGCGCCAGATGCCGCTATTGTTAGTACCTGCGCCGGTGCTGAGCCGGCAGACTTGGGTTGTCTCCCCCCTCAGCCCTCAGGCGCACCTGGAGATACACAACCTGCAGATCAGGGTCCACAGGAAGGTCCTCCTGGCCTTGTCTACGTACGATGGTCCAATTTTTACTTATATTGTTTAATTTTAGGCATGTTAAAGATAGAATGCTGTTAGATTTTAATTACTTCTTATACTTCGCAGTATTTTTTTCGGCTTAGCCACAAGAAAAAATATAATCACATATTACAACACGAGAAAATGAGATTAATTCGCACGATGAATGCCACAGGGCATAACACGTTCTCGAACGTTTTTAACTAACAAGACGAGTTTAAAACTTGGTTCACGTCTGAAAAGTGCATGTAATTTTAATAATTTATAATAAAATTCAGAGTAACAAACTTTTCTTTGGTACGTTTAGGTAGTTTCATGTAACGTGAGTCTCATATAATGTGAAGAATTTAATTTATCGTGAAAGGAAAGTTAAAAATCAGATAAAAATAGTTAGCTGTTATCAACTCAAATTTGACATTTTTTGCCAAATCGAGCTTTAAAACTGGCTTAAAACAGCCCCGGCAATTTATTTGAAAAAAGTCGTCTTTGTTCCTGTTCAAAACCGTGGAAAATTGGCGGTGCGATTTTGCATGGTCCGACTTTTTCAAAACGTTTGCGACTTCGAAATTCATAGTGCGGCAAAGTCGCAATTCGTTGCCGCAACGTCCATATCTGAAAATGAGCTTCGTATTACGCCGCTTCTTAGAATCAAGAGAAAATATATAAACTTTAATTGCTGTAGCCTTAAGGGAACCAACCCTTGTTGTTGAACTGCTGGCTGGGCCAGGCAAGTTAGGGCGCCCTTGATCCACCTAGTGCCCAAGTTGGCTACTCCCGTTATGTACCTTCCAAACATTTTTTCGTGCCCTGTTTTTACCACTTAAGAACCGTGTTTGAAACCACAAAATCATAGATAGCTGCCGCTTCAGTTGTCCCTTTTATTTTATTAAATAAAATCTTGAGATTATTTTTTGTCTTCCGTAATCGCGAAAGGAAGTGATGATATTCTTACTATTTCAGTATCTGGCCGAAGGCAACAAATTACAGCAACAGCTTCAGCAGTCGCTGCAGCAGCTCGAGAAAGCGAAGAAAAACTACGAAAAGGCCTTCAGGGAAGCCGAGAAGGTAAATTCCTCTTACCTGTAAAGTTTTTGAGTATCTTTTCGTGGGTATGGAAGGAGCAAAAAAAAAATGTATTATTATTATTATTTTTAAGAGCGTAGTGTCGACTGCCATCTCAATGAAGGGAGCCTTGGGCTCTGAACTTGAGAGAATTAGATATTTCTCCCCATTAGTGCCAGTATACAACTACATATAATTAAAATTGAGCTAAATTTTGGGCTACTTTTCGTTGTTACTTTTTTAGAGATGAAATCGAAGAATTTTATGGCGATTTTCGTTTTTATGCTGGGGGGGCTGTGCCCCCCCCCCAGACCCCCCCAAAAAGGATTGAAACTCAGGGTCATCGCAGTGTTATCCCCGCGGCGAGCCGTACCAAACAACGAGCCGACGCTCAAAATAATCGCATCCGGCCATCGTCTACACAATTACCTTATTTTTAGCATTGTTATCATTACTATTTTTATTTACTACTATTTATTTGTATATTTATTATTATTTATTATATTTATTTATCATTGTATTATTTATTACGAGTATCATTAGTATTAATTACTATTATTATTATTGTTATTATTATTCCTTATTATTATCATCATATCTATCTCCTCAACTTTTTCTACCCCATACTCTGTACCAGGAGGACCTTTTTTCTCCTGGACAGAGCAGTCCAGTGGCCGAGGTGCCTTGATGGATTGCAGTATGCCATCCTGGGATCACCTAGCACCAGGCTACCTCTCTTCATTACATACCTACCCGGCAACCCCCTTTCAAACTTGCTCTTCTATCCACAGAAGTTATGGCTGCCCGACGCACTTTCGTCCTTTTATGAGCCTTAAGTGGCAGTGAATAGGCTAGGGCAAATATTAGTTACGGGGTGTGTTGGGCCATCGACTCTGCGCACCTTCCTCCAGTACACATATAAGGTGGCTGCGCCAGTACCATCCTTTATGGTCAAAGGATGGCGGTATGGGTTCGGAAAGTCCGTCAACGTTGAACCAGCACCTATTATATGTGTAAATAATCCCATTTGAAATATTTGATCCTATGGAGACTTTTCTCTTAACCTCCCCACTCATAGGGAGGTTTCCATAAGCAGAGGTGGGCACTGAATATATTTAAAGTATTTAAATACTAAATATCAAATACATGAGAAAAATGTATTTCGATACTAAATACATTTTGAAATTTAGATACATTTTTAAATACATGATACTCGTATATAATGAGAATCGATAAGGACAATTGGTATCGCAACAAAAATACGAGGAGCGGTCAATAAGTTTTGCAATTCGGATATAAGGAAACGAGATATGAGGAAAAGTGTTTTATTATTTTTCAATATAACTACCCTCGACTTCAATGCACTTGCGCCACTTGTCACTGAGGCTTCGAATTCCCGACAACCAGAAATCTCCCGACTGTTGTTCAATCCACTCCTGGGCGGCGAGCTGGACATCTTCATCGTCCCCAAACCGGCGTCCTCGCAGTGCAGCCTTGAGCTGGCGGAATAAAAAGTAGTCGCTGGGGGCCAGATCTGGACTGTAGGGTTGATGGTTGAGCTTCTCGAATCAGCACTCGCGAAGGGCAGCTTGTGCAACTCTGGCCTTGTGGACTTTGACGACGTTGAAGTCGATCATGGGGCGTGAGGTTTCTAGGGACCCAACGGACAGAGACCTTGGTCATGGCTAAATTGTCGTGGATGATGTTGATAACACTTCCAGGTGAGATTCCAAGTTCTCGCTCGATTTCTTCGACCTTCACCCGTCGATTTTCGAGTATCATCCTCTCCACACGGGCCACATTGTTCTCGTTGGTCACGTCTGACCGGCGTCCTGGATGGGGGTTATCTTCAATGGACTCACGACCATGGCGTAACTCCCTATTCCAGCGAACAATGGTTGCATAGGAATGGGCGGTGTCGGTGTACACTGCAACTATGCGTTCATGGATCTCTTTTGCATTCTTGCCTTCCTTGGTCAAAAGTTTGATCACTGCGCAGTCCTCAACCTTCTCCATTGTGGAAAAATTTGTGACTGACGATCTGCGATCAGCTACTGCTTCTTAAATAGACGAGGCAGGAGCGTGCGGCTGCAGGTCTTGACTTGTCATAACTTGTCCTCATACTCCCACAAACAGCCATCCCCCTTCCTCTCTTTTGCCCTACCGATTCGCAAAACTTATTGACCTCCCCTCGTATATCCATTAAAATGAAATTGTATATTATAATTACTAATGTAGGATTTGATGACAATTGGATTTTGGTACTACAAAAAAATAGAAAGTTACATAGAATGAAATTTCAGTTAGCTATTTATATCAACATTACATTTAAGTAATATCAGTTGCTGAAATGTTTCGTCAGATAAAGAACTCCGTTTGGAGATGAGGTCAATCCTCCTAAAGAGAGGAACCGTTCCACAGGAGCTGAGGACGGAAGGTTGGCTTGTATTTAATAAATATCTTTTTTATGTTTGGATATCTATCTAAACTTTGAAGTGTTTTATTTGAACCCTAAAGGCAACAGAACAATTCTAAATCTGCGGTTGATTGTGTTTCAGTCAGTTTTGTAAACCCAAAATAATCGTCACTGGATGATTCAGCTTCGGGTCCTTCGGATACATTCTCAATCACTTGAATCATAATATTTTTAACAGAGTCTTGGTGGCTTTAACTCTCCCATGAAATACTGATATCTAACCAGCGAAGTTTGAAGAATGGGTGGCTTGTTTTGCAATAATGGCATCTGTAACGCTGGCTTCATTTGCCAAGGTCAAATAAGATTGGTAGCGCTTTCCAAAGCCCTTAGTGACTGCACTTAGAAGAGGTTAGCAAAATTTCAGATAACGTGACTGAAGGCTATTCAGCTTTTTCTCCACAGTGAGCAAGGTAGGGAGCAATTCTCCATAAAAACAGTTTTGTTCTTTGGGCCATGCATTTTGTGACACCAGAGACGTGCCTGTGTTCACTCCTGGATCTAAGTCCTAAGGGCGACTTTGTTACCTTGCTACTTCCCTCGTTTGTTGAAACCGGCTGGGAACTTCCGAGGGATGCTTCAGTCGTCTTGGCACAACTGGTTGCAGTATACCGCTCGGTAGTGGAGATTACTTTCCGTTCCATGACCTGAGACCGACTGGTAATCCATAACGGCCACCAGAGCGTTCTAAGTACCCTTAGTCAAGGGAGTCTGCCCATGCCCTGGTTCACAGAATCCCTTCATGTCTGGTGCGAGTCGGGACGACGTTGAGATTGGTTTCCTTAAGACGAGCCCAGACTGTGCAATCCGACCGGTGCCTTATTCTTCCCTGCACCTTGGAAATTTAAAGGCGTGTGCCATTGCACCCAGGCTCCTTCATGCGCTCTTTCCCAAATGCCTCACGGGCAGACTGGGGCCCTCAGTCTGAACTCCACTTTTTGGTTGTATGTCCTCTTCTTGGGAGCTTCCTTCGTGGTACCTGATTCTACCTTGACAAGTTGGGTCATTACCGCATGTCTCTTGCGATGATAAGGGAGGGGAGGGGGTCTCGACTATGGACTGATTTGAGTTTCTGGAGGAGCAAAGCCTCCTCCATACTATTTAATTATGTAAGATTTTTGATAGCTTGTTTAGATCCCTGGGTGCCTCCCCTTGGCACATGGCCATACCCTCTTTCTTCTTTGTTGTTTTTTTATGTTATTATTTCTATTATATTTTTTTAAGTAGCATGTTATTTTGTGACTAATTCTGAGAAGTTCTGAATATTGAAACTAGTCCGATTAAAGGTTCCCCAATATACTGCAATTAAACTCTGCAGGCTTGGTTTCGATATTTCAAATGCATCGTAGTTTTATCCCCAGACTGCTATGGTGGCTACCTGCTGAGTTTGAGACCACCCTCAGAAGCAGTAACCCTTAAAGCGCCGTCTGTGCGATTCTAACGGGGCTCGATGCGAATTTTTTTAAGCAATAGTGGGCTGTACTTAATTCGCGGCTAGGGTTGCACTAACCCCATTGGGGCGGGGTGTGTAATAGTGGGACCTGTTTCAGGTCTATCCATCAAGTTTGCTCTAACTCAAAAGGTTTTCACAGAGATTCCGCTTCCGTGCTGGGTTCCAGAATGTGCCTTAGTTACCTCGGGGTTAAAGAAAAGCGACGATAAGTAGGCTTTTATTCTTCGTTAGGGTCTACCTTATTCGGAGTAAGCGAAATAGATCGAGTCCTACACGGCCGTGTGTAAGTTTTTACTAATGTTGGGTAGCTGAGGCTAAAACGACAGGATTTAAGGACGAGAAACGGACTCTTGACGCCTATAATAATAATAATAATAATAAAAGGACAGTTGAATGCCTCTTATTAAGGCTATACGAACAAATGACTTAACTGATTCCCCTCATAATGTTTACGTTTGTTTATTTATAGTTCCATTGCTTAAGGGGGCGTGACTTCTTTTTCTCCTTCTTTAGGCGCGGGGCGGAGCTAATGATCGGAAGTATATTTGTTAGTCTCTTCGTTGACCGTTGGGCGGAGTTACCAGAGGTGTGTGCGTTCCTAAAGTAGCTGTACACATTTTCAGACCGGGCTGGCAAACCCTATCAATGGATACGACAGTTTATTTTTCGTTTCACACACTCACGACAATTCAGCCGGTCAATGCATATATAACCCTGCTCCTTTGCGTGTGTATGTATGTGTGGCCGCAGTTATTCGCTTGCCTCTCTTATCCTTCTAATAATTGTACAGTTGTGATATAGGTATTTCTCTATTTTGTATTGGTTCACTACTTATTACATGGCATATTACCTAATTAATTAATGTGTGTACCCAACTTCAAGATTTCATAGATCCACCGGATCCACCTAGCACCCAGTTGTGGGCTTTCCTTACTGGGCCTACCTACCCTGCAATTTGGGTGCCACAGGCCTACTTTCCTTGCAATAATTTGAGTGCCCCCTCCCCCCCTCCCGTTCTCTGACCATGTGCCTTTTCTTCTTTCTCAAGCCCATATTATGCTCGAGCAGTTTTAAAATCTTGCTTCTCTGTCACTGAATTCCGCCGCCCAAATTTCACCTTCCCTTTAACGATCTGTTTTCGCTAAGAGAATGCTTTCAGCTCTCACTCCGTATGAGTTTACCTCGGCTCGTCCGGACGATATCCCGTACGCGTCTTTTTACTCTTGAATGAAGCATGAGCTTTCTCCGAGCTTTAACTGGATGTTGTCGTAGTGTGGCTACCCAGATTCCTGCCAACGCGGTGCCGTGATTGTTACCCCACTTCAATTATTCTCTGATTTCTACCTCTTAAAATCCCTCTTACGACTTCAGGTCGTGTTTGTTAACTCCGAATTGGATACACGCACTACACGGCGCCATCAGAAGGAGCGCTCGCCAGAACCTTCTGCAAGGACTTTTGTTTCCTAGATATTACCCTACAATTTTGCTTATATACCCTAGTCTCTGAGAGCTGTCCTTCCTGGGACGCTACCATCTTTTCCTGAGACCCGGGGCAGGCGTCTGGGCGCTAGCCTGCGTCATCCTAGAGTTCGAAGATGATCCTGGTCTTTTGAGCTAAGCCGCCTTCTGAACAAATGGCTGCCTTTTAGATAATGTATACCCAAACCTTGAAGGATGCCCTCCTTCTTCGCGAGACCTAATTTCGGTAATCTGCTTTTGGGGAAAGTGCAGATTTGTGTGCGGCGCCCCCCTAATGATGTTTCAAGTGCAGTACTTTGCCAGGCGGTAAGACCCCTTTTGGGAGGGGGAGTTTCGTGAGCGGTATCTGTCCCCTGTCCTTGGGAGGGACTCCTGCGCAGTAGACAAATGTATTAAGAGTTCTTTAAAGAGGTTGACTTCCTCCATATTATTTAAATTGTTGCTCAGGGAAGATTCTTCCCTCCGACATCCGAGTGTCGTAGATATTTATTCTTTGGTTTTTTTTTTGTTTTTTAGTTAAGGTTAGAATTAGCGTGGCTTAAAGATATGGGAGGTGAGGTCATCTCTGCAACTGTGCCCTCGCTGGCGGCCGCCAGAAGAGAATGTTTTTTAAATATGTTTTGCTGGTTCTGGAGAATTGTGCGTTCTTTTGTGATCCAAGTACACATTTTCCCTTGCTCCATCTTTATCCATTTCTTATATATAACCTTATATCTTAAATTCAAAAATTATATATATATATATATATATATATATATATATATATATATATATATATATATATATATATACACACTAATATACAATCGAGATGGCTTTACAACACTATTGGCCAATGACTACCCTTCTAAGGTGAATGTAGATAGGGCCTCACAAAATACCTTGGCCACCGAAAAAGAAGTCGCGCAAAATATCGGGAGTAATGGGTGCACCCCTTTCTAAATGTTCAGAGCTCGCAAGTCGGGAAAAACGGGGAGTGGGCCCACTTTCTGCCTAATTCTGAGGGGTCCGGGACTTGGCAAAGCCTTTGACTTCAGGGACCCGGGACACTCGTTAATTCCAACTGATGTGTTGGATGAGGTGAGGCGCTAACTCCAATTACTGTTTGGAGACTTGGAGGCGCATTCTAAGGTTAGGACTTGCTTCAGTCCTCTCCAAAAAGACAGTTGTCGCTCACTTTATCGGTACCACAGAGCTGGAAAAGAGGAGGAACATTCATTCACCGATTCACTGCCACACTCAACCATCCCTGCACCTAACACACTTTCACGCCGGAGTAACACTTACCACTAGGCCCTTCGCTATTTTCTGATCACCTCAGGAACTTTAATTACCGAGCATCAACTACTAGTATAGAGTTCCTTCATAAATTTAACTTAAACACACTAAATTCATATGCCTGAGGAAGAGAGAGGAATGGAGGGGGGGTCACACAATAGAAATCTATTGAGTTCCCCCACCCAGAGCGAAGACATCCCAACTCGCAGGCCCCACACCCTGAAAAGGAAGACGGGGGGAGGGGAGGCGGACACCAACACACTACTACAACACAGTATGCCGGTGGGGTCGGAAGGGCACGACCTAGTCCAGGTGTCATTTGCACCACTTCTTATTTCATCGCTTTCTTTACGGGACTTTTTTCTTATGGAAATCCTGCGCCCCCCCATCCCACCCCCATTGGTTTTCATTCCCCTTTTTTTGACTTAGAAATTCTTGCATTTCCTCTTCTGTATTTTCCCCCATTGGGTGAACGCCATCTATGTTCTTCGAAGGGACATCTTGTCTCCTCCTCTCGACGCCAGTTTGATGTGGAGAAGTAAGGCAAATGGGGTGATATGGCAATCGCTGCTTAATATTTTCATAGATGGAGAAGTACAATTCTGGATGAGGCTAAAGAGTGGTGTTAGGCTAATGAAGTGTAGGGAATTCACAGACCCCGTGATGGAGGAGTGTCGTGAGAAACCATTCAAGAGGCCAAAAGAAACCTGAATGCAGCGGGTCATTCAAACCAGGGAGTAACGACGACTCGCTATCGCCTTACCTACATTCCATCTAACGTAACTTCTCAATGGTCTGGGGAAGATTTCCTTTTGGCAAACAACTATGGATATCCTGCACTTAAGTAATGTCCACTAAGCTCCCTCACACTTTGACGATTGCATTTTCGTTACTTCTCTCGCCCTCGTCGAGTTACTACTCACGACTCTAAGCACCACTGTAACGCTCCCCCCAAAGCCTTGTACCTTCAAGAATGCTACCGGGGCACTTTGCCAAACTCAAGCACCAGGACGATCCATCTACCTGGTAGAAACTCTCACATTCTTGCCACCTCACATCAAAATTGGTTTCTTCTTGGTATGCCCATCACAGTTGCCACGCCTCAACCCTTAGAAAATTGATGACTTGAGACAAAGATTTCATCCCAAGTTTGGTGGAATTAAGTCAAAAACTAATAATCGTTTCACGCGTTTTTTTAAGCAAAATGTTATACTATTGATTATTAGCTATCAGATTGTAGAAGGTATACAGTGTGTGGTGGGTAACTTATCACCGTTGGCAACTTTGAATTCCGCGTCTGTGTATTGTCTAGCATCGGTTCTCTTTTCCTTATCATAGTAGACTCATTTGTGCATCGTATGTAAAGGAAGCGATACCCTATATGAATTCAGTCCTCCAAAAATTTGGAAAATACAAGCTGCGGTGCTCGTGATTCACGCCTGGACCTCCAATGTGAGAATCTCCGAGTGCTTGCGGACGGTGCCGAGTATCAGGAAAGAACTGGGTGAGGAGTCAGGATGACGAGGGGGCGGCGGCTCGGAAACGCCAATCTAATGGTTCTGATACGAAAAGAAGCCCCCCCCCTCCCCCTTATTGCGGAGGTGGTCAGTGTGTCTATCATCAGGCAGTCAGTGCAGAGAAAATCCACTACTACTCATACAAGATGATAAAGGGCCAGCTTCTGTCACAAACGTTGAAGGACTAACGTAAGGAAAGTGCTGCGAGGTTTGTGAACAAACCAAGTCATCCCACTCAACCTGGTATGCTTTGGCTCTTCTTAGACGGGAAGAATTTGTGCCAGGACCACCAGGTTGTGAACTGACGACAAAACAACCCCTGGCTTGCTGCAGTATCCCTCAAAGATGCATGGTGTTTTGGAGGGTCAGTTGCGAGCCCCACGTCATATGTCTCCATTTATCTTCCCAGAGGGATACATCAAATGCCTGGATGAATTGGTGTTACCCTGGATCCAGGAGATGGGCTTTAAAAGGCTGTACGTGTGGCAGCATGCCTTTGTACCATGCCACACAAGCAGAAGGAGCCATTCTTGGCTGTCAGGCTATCATCTAGTGGGCGGGGGAGTGTGATTACTCATCGGACGCTAGATTGCTCCCCTGTAAAGGTGAAACCGTACTCTCCCATGAACTTTGTGAAGTACTAGTCTATAGAGAGAACATTGAACATGTAATGAGGAAACAGGGGAGGGGCCTCGCCACCTATCTCTACACTCCTCCTCACATTCGACCGCGACAGGCTCCCTGCTTCTGTGTTAGCTGGCTGGTATCGCTGCCATGTTAAGGCTGTTGTGCTGTTACCACGGATGTGTTGCCACTACCACCGCTTCAGAGTCCAAAGTTAGGCAACCCTAAATCTGTGTCATATGTTCCAACAGGGTGTCTACTGCCCTTGAAATCCTTGAAAAGTCCTTGAATTTGATGAAAAAGGTAGATGGTCCTTGAATTTAAAAAATAAATCATTGAGTGATTGTTCAAATGATTTTTTCAAATTCACTATCTATATACTTTTTAATGTCTATTAGGAAAATAGTAATATTTAAGTTAATCTACTCACTAATGTGAGTGAACATATGTATGCTTTGGATGCTTTGTATTTTATGATGGATGCTCGCTATACTTCTGTGACTGTCGCTTGGATACCTTGTTCTTGTTTTTTTTTTTTGCACTGGTGAGTTGATTTTGGTTATGCTTTGCTTATAACCCATTTTTTCCTTAAATACCTCACCTTCATCAATGTCCCATAATGTCTATTGCACTTTTTTAATTTAAATAAAAAAAAACAATGGCTAAAACCCGTCCTTGATTATTTTTTTTAAAAGTCCTTAAACCTTGAAAAGTCCTTGAATTCAAAATCACCAAACGAGTAGACACCCTGTCCAAAGACTTGCACAATATCGTGTAAGGCCAAGTGGGTGAATTGTGGCGTTCTGCAGTCCCCTATTTCATCGAAGCAATGCCACTTGTACCTTTTTGAGAATGAGGTTCTGCCCATTCAGGCTGCAGACAGAATCTCTTTCCGAGTGGCCAAGTTAAAAAGCACCCTCTGCTCCTGTTCCCTCCAACCCTACGAGTATGGTATCCACTGTACCCAATAGGAACCTTTACCTTAGTACTAAAAAAAAAAAATAATGGAATAAGTTAAAAATAAATTACTGTCAGCACTTTGTCATCAGAGGATAATTACTTATTAAAGCAAACGGCTGTTATTATAATATATATATAATAATACAATTTATACAGGTCAAATATTTTTTCTTTGGAAGGGAAATGCTTGTCCTTCCCACATCTTTAAGGATCTACTCTTGATTTTGGCTGTATGATGTAGATTGCATCAACTCACACATTATAAAAGCTTAGCCAAGATCCAACTTAACACACAAAAAACTCTCCTATCTATTAGGACAATTCCAATCTTTTCCATTCAAACCGTTCCCAAAGAAGATTAGTTTACATATGAATATATTTAAAGGTTAGTGAACCCATTTTAATAATAAAATGTAAATAAACATCAAAGTACCCAGAAGTCTGAGGAGCCTGGCCTCCAAATTTCCAACACTCAAACCTCTTTATTTGTATGAGCACTACACAACTATTCATTTTAAAATACTCCCATATACTCCAAGCCTTTTTAATTTGTGAACATTAAGTATTGAAGAGGGTGACTTACCATCGTTGGAAGCAACTATTACTTTGTTGGAATCTGGTTTAGGTTTTGGAGTTTGTTGTTTATATTTCATTGTATGTTGTATACATATTGCAGCTCTGAACCAAGAAACCACTCATGAATGGTTTTCATGTTTCTACTTTGGCCCTCCTGGATTTGTCGATATTTATGAACTTTTTCATTTTCTGGCTATCCTCACTGATCACCTTGATACAATAGTCCTTCTCCAGCTTCCCTATTCATTAATGCAAGCACATTTAATTTCCCCTCTCAGAGACTAGTCTTCAAAGACATACCCACTCGCACAATCTCCCAACCGAGAGTATATGAAAAGGGAAGTGTTAAATGTGTCTTGGCAGTGAGCACAGCAATCAACCTTCCTCTTCCCATTTTCCCACCTAGTAATTAACACATCATCTTATTCTTCTTTTCCACCCTCAGAAATTCCACCAGCAAGGTGAGCTAGACCTTCGGGTCTCTGACTTACCAAACGTTGTGCATTTGTTAAGAGAGTTCAATGTTTGGGCAGTGTTCAGGTGTTTTCGGTTGGGTGTTTGTGGCATGATAGGGAAGGATGGTGGCCAGACTTGAGCTGCAGATGATGTATATGGTTGGGCCTCCCTCATATTTGTCTATTGTCAGTAGGTGTTCCTGTAGTACTGAGTTGTTTGGTAGATTGTGAAGTTGTTTGATATATCTGTTGGTGCGGGTTTGGAGGTAGGGAAGAGAATATGGAGGGTGTGGTCTTGACGTGCCTGTCAGGCCCCATCAGGGGGGGAATGATGTAGCTCCTGCTACAATGAACACCCTCCCAGCCCTAATATCTGCATAAGGACTTGTGGCTCTATATCATTGTTTATTATTGCTTTGTCTACATTCATCCACTTTTCTTTTTATTTACGGATCTCTTCTGTTTGATACCACCAAGTTTGACATTGCACTTAAAAAGTGGGAGGGGGCCTGTCTGGATCGGGGTTCGTTCTTAGACACCGACATGAGTGTAAGGGCTGGTGTGTCCTAGCTGGCGTCTCCTTTTTCGGTGCCCCCTTTTTTAGATTAAAAATATATGATGTATCTTAATATGCAGATACTTCTTTCGGCAGGCGCAGGAAAACTTTGTGAAGGCTGACGCTGATCTCCATTTGTCCCGTGCGGAAGTTGAAAAGCAACGCATGAATGCATCCATCAAAAACCACCAGTGTGATGACCAGAAAAATGAATATGCGAATCAGTTACAGAAAACGAACAAATTACAGGTGTGGCCAAAATTTCCTTGTTTCCTAATATATCGTGGACTGTTTGGCTCATAAAAAAAAGAGGGTTAAGGAGGTAAAAAATGAGACCTTTTATTTCTCAGTAGAGAACTTCAGTTTAATGTGCGACCCGAGCCTCAAGTAAATATTTGCTTCTTTTTTCTTTCATTTTTCTTTTTTATTTGTGTATGTGTAAGTAAATATTTGCAGCGGTTGGCAGCCACTATAAAGGCAACCCGAAACAGACTCTACCGTGCCGCACTCGATGTGACCTAACTTTGCTGTAATCAGAAGTAGTTTCCATTAGGCTAAGCCAATGAAAATAACGAAGTGTAGGAGAAATTTATCAAGGAATAACTTTTAGGATGACTCAGAATTTATTTTGGTAGGATGCGATCACTAATATGGACACAAACTGATCCATTCTGCCATAAATTTACATTACAATATATGCGTCAATTTTTAAAGGAACTATGTGTAGCCTGTTACACATGGTACCCAGAGTAGCTGCACATCCCTCCAGCCTAATGGAGCCTGGGAAACTTGTCTTTGAGATTCCCCCTCTCAGTGCTGCTTTAGCGTTATTTATATGTAGTAGTAATTATTAGTAGTATTATCATTATTAACTTTTTATTATTCTTGAATATTTGTATTTAATATTATTATTATTATGGATATTCCCTCAACATTTTGATGCCCGCTCTTTGTACCAGGAGGAACTGTTCTCACCTGGACAGAGTTCGGTCTGCTAGACACAGTGGACTGCATGCCATCCTGGGATCACATAGCACAAGGGTATGATAATAATAAGTGATCACCCAGCTATTCTTTAGTAGACCCACCTATCTCTACTTCTCTTTTTACATACCCGCCTTATCCTCGTCCATACTTGCTGCTCTTCTATCCGCAAAGGCTCTGGCTTCCCAGCCTACTTTCGTCCTCTTATCGGTCCTTAGTCGAGTGGCAGTCCATACCGTCAAGTCACTACTCGCTGCGAGTGCCGAAAGCCCGCTAGCAAGGGCAAGTACTAGGCACGGGGTGTTCTGGGTCGTCGACTCTGCTCACCTTCTTCCAGTACACATATAAGGTGGCTACGTAGGTACCATTCTGTATGGTTAAAGTTCCAGGAGAATTTCGCCTATTCGGGTTTTCGAAGCCCATCTTAGCTCGTACCCGTAGGCTGGGTGTGCAAATGATCACATGCTGGAACTCTGTGATCCTTTGGAGACTTTTTTTCTTAACCTCCCAATGCATTTTCGGACACGATGCCACGCCAGTGAGTGTGACGCTGCACTCTACCATGGACTTCGTGAAAGGAGTGGTTTATGCGAGGGAACTCTTGGACTACTCCATAGATGACATCACCGTAGAGCTGGCCGACCATGGAGGGATCAAGGTCGAACGTGGGATGAGAAAACAGGGAGGGGCCTCGAGAACCACCCCTACATTCTTCGCCTGTGACGAGCTCCCTGAGTCGGTGCGTGCCAGTTGGTATCGCTACCGCGTGAAGGCATTCGTTCCACTGCCGCGGAGCTGCTACCACTGGCACCGCTTCTGCTATACTAATCGCTTGTGTAAATATGGAATTTTTGCAGACTCGGGATCAAGTGGAAGAAGCTACGGAGGCTAGTATCCTCCACTTCCTCGTTAGCTATTTTTTTTGCAAGAAAACCTGCTGAGCACGTGGCCCCTCCCCACCTTCCTGGGATATAATGGTTTTGCAACGCCACCACAACGGGATGCGGACCAGGAGGAAAAATGCGCCATTTACACCCGGCATGATGTCTCCCTTCTCTTTGCTTTAAATACTTCCTTTCAGGCAGTAGCTGTGCAGCTGCACCTGGATAGAAGGTATACTGTTATTTATGCGTATATTCCACCGTCAGCCGACCTCGACGCGGGGGACTTCCGCCGCGTCATAGCACTGTTGTCTAGGCCTTTCTTCTGTTCGGGAATTTGAATGGTAGATACCCCCTCTGAGGGGTCTACTCCTTCAATCCTAGGTGTCTGGACCTTGCCGACCTGATCGACGAGCTCTAGATAGTTGTCCTGCCCGAAAACCGCTTCATTTTCCTGCCTTGATCTATTCCTGTGCTTCCCAGATGAACAGCCTGATTAGGGTTGGGAGGTGGTCGATGACCATCATGGTAGTGATCACTTTCCCATTCATATATTTTGTGGACCGCTGCCCCTCGAAAGACCACCCTGACGATACTTTTTTGCGGTCGCGGTTGTCGGCATTTAGGGAAATGTCTTAATCTTTACTAGTCGAGGAGTTTAAGTCTGTGGATGAGGCCATTGAGTTATCCGGCAACCCAATTGCTGTGGCTTTTGCACGCGGATATGGCTATAAGCGCCGCCCGAACGATTTTACTGCTCCGGCTAGGTTCCGGTATGTTTCGAAGCATGCCACTTCTCCTCCTGGACTGCATAAGTGTTCTCACTTAACAAGGAGACCCCTCTCGTATACGTCCCCCATTAAGAGCCTACCTGTCGGTGTTGCAGAGATGTCACTCGCTGTGCGCCGTGCACGGTGCATAATTTCCCTGTACGCACGAGCCCGGCGCACGTTACCTATCCCGGTACCGGGACGAGCGGGATTGCTACCGCTTGTCCCTTGTACTCGGGACAAGTTCGTGCACATAATACTTGCGGCGGAGGCTGGCCTCCTCCACTTTATTTGACTTATTGTGTGGGGAAATCAATATCGCGAGGACAACCAGACGATAGTTTGGTTACACAGCGACAATACTTATGTTCCATATGGTCCGATACTTTCCCCTCCCCCCCTTTTGCCCGCAGATAATCACTCTCATACCATTCTCGTTCAGAGCAACCCCATATCTCAGTTTTCCAAATAAAAACAGAGATATCCCTCACCATTGAGGAATACCAATGTGAAGTTCCACTCAAGAAAATATTCACCTCTTGGTCAGGTCTCATCATCAAGAAGCACCCAAGTGTAACCCAAGGATTGGAATAATCGTACATCTACAATCCCCTCGCTTATATCGTCAAGTCTCATCATCGAGAAGCCCGCAAGTGTAACCCAAGGATTGGAATAATCGTACATCCACAATTCCCTCGCTTATATCGTAAAGTCAAGAAGCATCCCCACGCGCTTCCTACTTACCTCGAAGTCAGCTGTTATTCCCGAATAACCTCCAACAACGTTATCCTTCGCGCAGCGAGACCAACAGCTGTGCCTCCGATTCAGCCTCACGTCCGCCACAACTCACTCCTCGAATCATCGTATCAACGAGGTTCTCGTTCGAGGTCATCCCACGCCCGACTTCCACTTAAAGGTAAAAGGAATCCAACTTATTTGTTCTTTAGTTACCATTCCGTACTAAAGTGAATTTTTGTGTCAACCATCGCGTACTACTAATTGGTAGTATTATTTTTATTTAGATCGTCTTATTATAGCCTTAGTATATTTAAAGTTTTAATATTTCATTTCTTTATGTAATTAAAAGTATATTTTTTGCTATATTTGTTTAATTCAATCCTCGAAACGCTTCATATGGCAATAGATATATAATATTACGAATCTCCCTGGTTAAAGAATCAAAACAAAAGATAAATAAAAGTATATCACTCTTAGAGAAAAAATAAACTGGAGTTATTCATGTACGGAACAAACGTACATACCCGGCCGTATACCACGACATATTAAAATTGGTGTCAGGTTTTGGGGGTATTTTGACGAACTCATTAATAGTTGATTGTGTTGCATCCCCGTGATTAGTAACAAATTTGTGCCTAAGCGTTCGAAGAAAATTAAACATATAAGAGAATCGAGTCGGTCCATATTTTGGGGGTAATTGTCTGTGGTTAGCCCGTTCATGGTGTTAATTAGTTTTTTTTGTGTTATTCCAATTAACAGAAAGTGTGGGTTATGCAGAGCGCTACTTGTTCGTGATTGCATAAGTACCTTTGGCGTACATCGGTGAGTTTTTTTTTTTTGACTGACATAGATAAAATGTCGTCGTTTGAAAGATTCCACCAACGAGGCCAAGAACTAGTTGCCTACGTCTTGGAAGAACAGAGGATAGAAAGAGAACAAGAAGAGAGACAAGTGGAAAGAGAAGAAAGAAGAATACGAAGGGAAAGAGAACAGGTTGAAGCAGAAGAGATAGAACGAATACGTCCACATGAAAGGGAAATGAAGAAAGATCGGGTGGAAGTCAATTCCGTTGGATCCCGGCCTGGAGCTACATAAGTACCTACGATGAAACTCCCAGCATATAAAGATAACCACGACCTGTGTTCGCACCTGACACACTTCGAGAAAATCTTCGAGGTGGATCATTGAGACATAAAAACAGAGGGAATCGCCAGATTACTGCCTCTGCTTAATACCCGTCTCCGTGATATATTCTCGTTACCATCCGAGGCTTATATGGATTATACCACCCATAAGCACGAGCTATTGGCTGTCGTTAATCTAAATCCTGAGGAGTATAGGATGAAGTTTAGACATTCTGGAATTCAGCCAGGTCAAACATACCGTCCATTTGGCTTTATCCTGCGAAGACATCTCCAATTCTGGGTAGATTCAACACAAGTGAAGAATGAGTTCGACTCTCTCGTCGACTTCATTCTTAAGGACCAATTGTTCTGTATCCTGCCCCCAGAGATACGAGCATTCATCAAGGACAGGAGAGCCGCTACGTTCAATGACTGCGTCGAGGAAGCGGATCTGCATGCTTCCAACCATAAACTATATCCGTGATCGTTTAAAAAGAACCAGCCCTTGTCTCAAAGAAAGGTGGGTATCCCCCCCCCCCCCAAAAAAAAAAACAATTTGTCAAGACCTCCGGAACCCCAAACCCAAATTCTTTTCATCCAAGGATCAGAGAGAAATTAAGCCCCTAATTAATCTAAACCCCTCATCCTCGTTATACCCCAGAAACCCCGTTATGTGTTTTTGATTGTGGCACCCCAGGTCACATTAGCTTCCATTGCCTCCAAAATTCGAGGCTTAGATCGTCCTCGAGTCAACAAATGCACAACATCACCGCATCTCTTTCCCAAGAACAACCTCCTGCTTCAGCGTCTCCTTCGTCCATATCGAATTTCCCTAACTAACAGGTGAACTTTTTGTTTAATAAGAGTTCTCCCGGAGGACTAAAGTTCGAGACTGGATCTGTAAATGGTTGCCGAGTCTCAACATCGGTACGCGATACGGGGTGCATCTGTATCGTCATATCAGATAAATTGCTTCCTCCAGTCAGCCCCCAGCATCAGAGGTTCGTCGGTCGTCCAGGATTTCCTTGGTAGATCAAACAAGTTCCCCGTCGAACAGATGCCACATCCAGTGTCAGTATTTCACTGGTTGGACCAAGGTAGTGGCAGCGCCTATTACATTCTGTTCTGTCTTAATAAGCCAGAGCACGCAGCTCTCCCCAAATCCAGTGACTCAGCCTGTAGTCACGAAGAGCTTAATTCCTAAGCCTTCGCTACTGCCCAGAAGGACTGTCCGACTCTCCAACCCGTGTGGGAGAAGGCAGCGAAAAATGAAATAGAATCTGTTCTCGCGAACAAACGAATAAGATACGTGGTAGAGAATTCACTACTATTCCGGACGATGGCTGAAATACCCCCTTCCCCGTCGGATAAAGTCTTGTGTATTCCTCGGTGTTACGCCCAACGGGTATTAAAAATCGCACATGATGGATTATTGGCTGGACATTTCAGTCACACCAAAACATCTCTACGTATTTTTAAATACTTCTTTTGGCCCGGCGCCGCTAAAGAGATCGCCGTATATTGCCAGTCATGCGAACTGTGACAGAAGGCCACCGCTAAAGGCCGGGTACCGCCCGCTTCCTTACAGAAAACACCCGTCATTTCCGAACCCTTCTTCAGAGTGGCTATAGACTTGGTGGGGCCCCTCCATCCCACGTCTAGTGAAGGACACACTTATATCCTCACTTTAGTAGACTGCGCCACTCGTTTCCCCGACGCAGTCGCCCTCAGGAAAATTGACAGTATTTCCTGTGCAGAAGCTCTTATCTCCATTTTTACCCGAGTCGACATCCCTAAAGAAATCCTCTCAGATCGAGGCCGTCAATTCACGTCGGAATTGATTGAATACGTGGGCAAGTTACTCCTCATTAAACCCCTCTTTACGACCCCTTTTCACCCCTCCGCAAACGGGATGTGTGAAAAATTAAATGGTACCCTAAAGGCAGTGTTAAGAAAGCTCTGTCAGTCTCAACCCCGAGAATGGCATCGGTATCTACCAGTCGCCCTCTTCGCGTGCCGAGAGATCTCTCACCGAACTCTGGGGTTTGCCTCCTTCGAATTGTCCTATGAGCATCCTTAAGGAGCTCTTCACTAATCCCCAAATGGATAAAGAAGTTAAATCGTCCTACGCATATGTGATCGAGTTGCGGGAACGCTTAGAGAAATGTGCAGAGTTGGCCCGCTCAAACGCGAATAAAAATCTATGAACAGGCTCATTGTCCCCTCCTATTGTTTAGGTCTATTTTTGCCAAATAGACGAAATTTCACTTTCTTCGACGTAAACCAGAAGAGCTAAGGTAGGGTTGCCATATCACTCTATATTATATAGAGTTCTCTATATTTGAGCTGTTCCTCTAAATCATTCTATATTACTCTATATTAGAAGTCCCACTCTATATTTCTCTGAAGCACTCTATATTACTCTATATTCTTTAAATAAATGGTACTTTTCCATATAGTCAATAATACAAATAATAAGTGTGTCAAATATCCAAGTTTTCCCATGTTACAAATGTGATCCTATTTTTTCTCTCCCTTTTTTTTAGTTCTATTTTTCCTCGTTAGAAAACTCAGCGCAAGCAAGAAGAGTCCCAATGAAGCACATCTGAGGGACACTGCTGGGGCTCCTTTGGTTCCACAGATTTTAGTGTAGTTTCATTTTCATAATTTTGTTATTTGCGGAATTTCCAAGTTGTAGCCCCTATTGCATTCTCTTAATCCTATGCCATTTGTAACAGTATAACAATTGATAATTCATTTCTTTTTTTATCATGTATTCTCAGCATAATTACCTTTTTTTTCTTTTCAAGAAATTGTTTTAGTCTTAAGTTTCTGGAGCTGGGTATCCTACTTGGTAATTGGTTATTTCACTTGGTGATTAGGTATCCTATGTAGTAATAAGCGCTATCTAGATAGTATGGCATCAAAACACAAACAGAAATATAAGAAAGACTGGGAATGTAGCAAGGATTGTAATGATGATCTCTTGGAGAAATGGTGTTCAGAAGATGCAGGGGATCCTTTTAATGGATACTGCAAGTGGTGCAACCGAAGGATTTCTGTCATCAATTTGGGGAAAGGTGCTCTTCTGCAGCATGCAAAGACAGAAATGCATCATAAAAAGGCAGCCAAACAAGTGAAAACTTCTAAGTCCATGAAAATCTTTATGGTTCTCACATCATCCAAGACTTCCAATGAAACCCTAAATGACTTAACCACCAAAGCAGAACTGCTGTTCTCTATTGCGTATGTTGAACATTATTTGCCTTTCCTTTTTGCAGACCACCACCTTAACCCACTTTTGAAGCGTGCTTTTCCTGATAGCAATGTTTCTGAACAGCTCCAGTCGAAAAGAAGTAAAGCAACATATCTAATAACTGATGGTGTGTATCCTATGGTGAAGACTGAGTTGATAAAGAACTTAAGGACACACCATTTCTTTCTCTTGATTGACGAAAGCAACAAGAAATTGAGATGTAAATATATGAATATGTTAGGCCGGTTGTTTGATGAGGCAGAGGGCCGAGCTTGTGTTCATTTCTATAGAACTGTTACCTTGGCTCATGCAGAAGCTAAAGACATCACATGGGAAAACCTTATACAGATGATGTCAGAGAGCCCAAATGTAATGCGAAGGAAAAACTGGTGTGCTTAAACGGCTTAAAGACTATGCTAATCATATGTTGGACTTGGGAGGTTGTTCACTCCATCACATAAGTAATGCTACAAAAGAATTGGGGGAAGATATTGAAGATTTTTTACTCTATTTATTCTACTTCTTTCGAAATCATCCATCTGCAGTTGAAAATTTCAAAGGATATCAAATTATTCTTGATCTTGAGCAGCATAAAATTTTTCGTTATGGGGAAACAAGATGGCTCAGCCTTCTGCCTGTTGCAGAAGGAGTTTTGGAGCAACTACCAGGCCTCCAGGCTCTCTTCAAGTCACTAAGTGAAGGTAAGGAAAATAAATCTCTCAGGCACCAGCCAAGATTTAAAAGGCTTCTGTGCTTTCTGAATAAACCTGAATTAGCTGTCGACCTTAATCATGGGCTTCAGGCATTCGTTTGCTTTGAACAAATTTTTCAGAGTGAGCAAACAATGATCCATAGCCTTAACTATGAAATGATTGAATGCACAAAATGTCTTGCCTCATGATTTATAAAGAGATGTGTGTTAGCAAAGATAGTTACAGGGAGCGATTTTCTTGATTTAAAATACTCTGAGTCCCAGAATCAACTGCCAGATGCTACTCTTAGTCTGGGTATAGGTACCAGACAACTCCATGAAGCAAAAGGATCACATCTCTCATCAGAGGAAAGAGGAAATACACCACAAGACACATGCATTTTACGTGAAAGATTTTCAAAAGCTTCTTTATTATTTACCATTCCATACTCGGATACTGGAACCCCGTAAGAGGCGCGACGATTTGCCATCCTGGCCGCCGTGCTGACGGGATCCAGCGCTCCGTCCGGCCCTAGCTTAGCCACTCTTCCTTCCTTGAGATAGCCTGTATTTCTCCCCTACTTCGTCGCTTTTCAAACAACCTCTCCCACAACTTTCTCTGGACAGCCTCTAATTCCACAGGGTAGATGCTGACCTTCTCAGCCAACCGTCCCGGATCGGGGCTGAGGGGGGAGGGGACATTGTTCTCTAACCCCTGAGTTCCGGTCTGGGGTGGTTGGTTTTTAACAACCTGCTTCATCCCCACCCATCTCTTCCTCACATCCCTTTTCCTCTCGTCTTCAAAATCTATCTTTTATACGCCGTGTTCAAGGTGGAGCCGCCATGCTGATGGACTGCCAGGCCACCAGGTGGGAGGGGTGGTCCCAAATGGCGGCGCCTGGCTCTGCCGGGCCTGTAAGCACCTCTTGCAGTGCGGGCTACTGCGAGAGGTGGTGAGCGATTGCGTCCCGTAAAACAAAGAGGGTCACCATGCCCGATGATGCAAAAAAACATCATCTTCCCTTAATTCCCCATAAAACAACGACTGAGCCGCCCTCGGGCAGCTCCACCGAAAACATGGAGGTCCTCTTCCCTGTGCTTCCGCAGGGGACCCTCCATATCTCTCTAACCGGAGAGGAGGCTCACTCCTCTCCTTCGCCTACGGGTGTAGGGGACTCCCCCTCACCCCCTTCTCTGGAAGTGCTTTCAGGCACCTCCCTTTTTCCACCGGCAGTCCCCTCTTTTCTTTCCAAGGGGACTTCCAAGAAAGCCAGCAGGCAGCCCATTGCCGACCGCCCCTCGTGTAAGCGACTCGGTAGGGCAAACCTCCTTAGGGGGGAGAGGGAAGCCAAGCTCCTTAGGTCGCTTCCCTCAAAAGAACTACTGGCAAGAATACTTAACCTTGCCGGGCTTAAGGCCTGTGCCTTCCCACACCAGATGACTAATGCCATACTGCCAACGGGACCTGCGATGTCTTGGAGGTGGATGGCCAACTGGAGGCCCCCACCTGAGGTAGACATGGTCCTTGAGGCAACCCAGCCTCAGACGGTAGGGCCTTCCATGGGGGGGAATCCGCGCTTTGCGCCAAGCACCGAACCTGAATCCGCCCCTATGCAAGGTCCTCCGCAAACGGCTAGGGTTTCTGAGGTAGTCAAGGATGGGAGGGATCTCCTCCGATCTGTGCCCCTACGACTACCAGGACCTAATCCATTTCGGAAAAGGACCTGGCTGAGGCCGGCACATCTGGCCTGGGGGCTTCTTCCTGCGGAGGTGGGAAGCGGGTTCATTCCCCGCACTCCTCTCCGAAAAAGACAAAGCAGACTCAGGGCTCCTCTCCATCTGCGGGGCCTGCGGGCACGGATGGGTCTGCTGCCACTTTGGCAAGCGACCAAGCCAAGATCGGCACATCCGGCCCCTCTGCCCCCCCGGGTGCGGAGCCTCGATAACATCGGGGACCCTGATTCAGAGGTTACCTGGCGTTTTCGAGCCCGCTGGCTTCAAACGCTTCCTCGTTATTCGATCCACTGATAGCACCATGTTGGCCAAGGGCAACATGATCCTTCAGAGGAGAGGATTAGCTAGTGCAATTAGTAGAGAGCTGAAATTGACCCGTTTCTCGGAGATGGTCTTTTAAAATTATAACAAAAAATACTACTTGAGTGTTCTTGACCCTGGCCTAGCAAGCGGAACTGCCATCGTTGGGAAATAGTCAGATCCGATTTCTGCGTCCAATTGTCTCTACCTTCTACGCATTTTCAATTCACTTACAAATTACTTTCCGAAAACTTTCTCATGTAGATGCCCTCGTTAGGTTTTGCCAAATGATCGAAAAAAGGGGCAAAGAGGGGGATTCGTCAGAGGTTCGATAGGTAGAATAGACTGTAGAAGAAGAGCAGGGATGGCGAATTTTCCGACCCAATCCAAGGTCACTTGAACATTATTGTAGAAGCCTCCACCCCCACGCACCCTGTGGGGTGACTCCGTAGTAGTGGTATTCTTCTTGCGTCACCGCCATAGGAGTTTTTGTTCGTTCCACCCCGCTGGCTAATACTTGCTAACTTCCTTCCATGGTTCTGCAGTGCGCGCACTACAACACGCTGATGCCGGGGATATTCCAGTCGCTCCAGGACTTGGACGAGAAGCGCATTTCCAACTTCCAGGCGCTACTTCAGAAGAGCGCCGAGTGCGAGCAGGCGGTCCTGCCCATCATTACCAAATGCCTGGACGGGGTCGTTCAAGCGTCTAGCGCCATACGTAGCAAAGATGTAAGTTAGGAATCATAATTCTTTTGTTTCTGCTCATACGCGTGATTTTGCTTTGGGCCACTGGTTGTCTGCCCCTGGGGTTGCAAGCATGGAGGCTTTTCGGTCTTCTGCCTCTACAGGTGCGTCTTTTTCATTTGTGTTTTGCTTTCTTTCCTTTCTCCCTTCGATCGCTTGTGCCCTTTTCCCTGTAATCGTTTTTTTCTTCAGGATTCGCAACTTGTAATTGAAAAATACAAATCTGGCTTTACACCGCCGGGTGATATTCCTTTTGATGACCTCAGCACTTCTAAGCTGAACGGGGATTCGACCCCCGTCGCGCACCCGCCTACTCGGCAGGACACGATCAAAGGCACCATTTCTGCATCCAAGTTGAGGAAAAGAGTTGGGATCTTCGGCATATTCGGTTCCAATAAGGTCAGTTTGGCCCACGTTTTCTCAGTTGCCCCTGATATTTTTGTTTATATGAGGTGGCGGAATTCCGATAATATAAAGAGATTAATATTATTTGATATTTGCTTCGTTTTTAAACTAAATCTGAATATTTACTACTTTTCCTTGCTACTATTCGCAATTTGCCTGAAATGATATTGATTGTGCATGATGTACGCCGATGAATAAGAGAAAATATGTGGACATATGTACACATAGACAATTAATAGTCAGATATGGAGACGCCATAAGAGATTAGGCTTAAATCTTGAAAAAGTCAGGTTTTCGTCATGTAAGGGAGGGAGCTTTTGTGATGCCGTTGAAAGTTTTGTGTGCGCTCGCTCTGCTTTTCGATCGCTCTGTAAGCAACAAACGATCACATTCTTTGGGAGTGTAATAAAGTGCTGTACTGCCTCGTTGGTGGCTAGGCCAACTAAAAGTCCAGGAGTCCCTTCTCTGGGTGCGCCACAACAGATCTTTAGATCTTGGCCTTCCTGTCGACACCGACTTGTGGACTATGTTACTCTTTAGAGGAGGAGGAGGGCCTCCTCCTTCATTTTATTTGACTATCTTTGTTTTAGGTAGCATACTCTTCAGCCGGTGCGGAGGCAAGCCTACCCCCGACGCTGGAGCCCGTTTCCTTCTTGCATTTTTGCTTAGTTTGTGGTTTCTTATGATTGTTTGTTTGCCTTTGTTTTTCGGGGGTGGGTGGTATTTATTTGGTTTTACATGTTGTTATTGTTTTTAATCTAGCCTACTATTAGGCTTTAACTTGATTACGGAGACTTTTACCCTAGGAGTCAACTGACCAAAGTCGCGTGCTCGCACTTATTCTGATTTATGGCCTTACGACCTTCAAAACTTTCAATAATTCCTGGGCTAACCTTGGCAATTATATCATTCGAATTAGAATGTAAAAAAATATAAGGGTTTTCATTTTCGTTAGAATCGGCCGAATAGTTATAATGTTATTACCAAAACAGAAAAATGAAAAACGGGGACCGACCGACCGACTGACATAAGAGTCGCATGCGACTAAAAATCATTGAATGGAATTACCGTAGACTCAGGGCCAACTGGGAGGAGCTTCAGAGGCTCGACTCCTCCCATTCCCCATTAGCTCTATATGCTGGAGACTATGCTAGGCGCGTGGCCGCTTCCCACTCTCCCAGGGTAGAAGGGTTTTGTGACCCCAACTTGACGATGGGGTCCGAGCAGGAGGATACGCGGTTTACACCCGGCATGATGTCTGCGTTCTTCTCTTTGGTTTAAATGACTCCTTTCAGGCAGTAGCTGTGCTGCTTCACCTGGATAGGAGGTAGACTGTAATTTCTTCTCTTAATTGGCTCGGCGATTTGCCTTCCTGACCGCCGTGTTGACGGGACTCAGCGACCCATCCGGCCCCAGCTTAGCCTCTTCTTCCTCCAGACAGCCTGTGTTTCTTCCTTATTTCCTCACTTCCCCTACAACCTCTCCCACAACTTTCTCTGGTCGGCCTCTATTTTCACAGGGTTGATGCTGACCTTCTCAGCTAACTATCAGGATCCAGGCTGAGGGGGTAGGGGACATTGTTCCCTAACCCCTGAGCTTTGGTTTGGGATGGGGGTTTTTTAACAACCTGCTTCATCTCCACCCATATCTTCCTCACATCCCTTTTCCCTCTAACTTCACACTCTATCAATTTTAAGCCGTGCCCAAGGCATTAAATGGCGGCACCTGGCTCTACCAGCCCCGTATGTACCCCTTGCAGGGTGGGCTACTGCGGGGGTGATTAGCGTTTGCTTCCCGCAGAAAGAATAGGGTCCCCATGCCCGATGATGTAAAACCTCAATAAAACCCCTTTCCTTCTCACGATCGACGGAGCCGCCTTCGGGCAGCTCCCCAGAAAAAAGGGAGGTCGCCCCACCCCTGTGCTTTCGCAGGGGACCCTCCAAATCTCTTTAACCGGAGAGGAGGCTTACTCCTCTGCTTCGCCTACGGGTGTAGGGGACTCCCCCTCACCCCCTTGTCTGGAGGTGCCTACGGGCGCCTCCCTCTTTCCAATGGAAGTCTCCCCTTTACTACCCAAGGTGACTGCCAAGAAAGCCAGCAGGCAGCCCATAGCCAACCACTTCCCATTGAAGTGGCTCGGCAGGGCAAACCCTTAGGGGGGAGAGGGAAGACAGACCCATCGGTCGCTTCCCTCAAAAGACCTGCTGGCTTGAATCTTAAACCTAGCGGGGGCCAAGGCCTGTGCCTTCCCATATTCGACTAGTGAAACTGCTGCCAATGGGACCTGTGATGTCCTGGGGAGAGATGGACATGGTCCTTGAGGTAACCCAGCCTCAGACAGTAGGGCCTTCCATGGGGGCGAATCAGGGCTCGGCGCAAAGCACCGAACTAGAGTCCGCCCCCTATGCAATTTCCTCCTCAAACGGCTCGGGTCTCCAAGGCATTACAAGGAGGGAAGGGATCTCTTCCTCCGGCTGGTGCCCCTGCGACCGCCAGGTCCTTCTCCATCTCGGAGAAGGACCTTGCTGAGGATGGTCTATCCGGCGTGGGAGCTCCTGCCGGCGCAGGGAAGAAGCGGGTTCATTCCCCGCCCTCCTCTCCTAAAAAGAAAAAGACTCTGGGCTCCTCTCCATCCGCGGAGACTGCGGGGACGGATGGGTATGCTGCCACTTCGGTAAGCGACCAGAAGTCCCTGACTAAGACCAAACGTGCTAGTGCGCAGAACGGAGCGTCGATTACATCGGGGCCCCTCATTCAGAGACTACCCGGAGTTTTCGACCCCGCTGGCTTCAAACGCTTCCTGGTTATTCGCCCCACTGATGGCAGCATGTTGGTTAAGGGCAACATGATTCATCAGAGGAGAGCTTTAGCTAGTGTGATTGGTAGAGAGCCGAAGGTGACCCGTTTCTCGGACGGGAACCTTTTGGTGAATGCGTCGAATCCCTCCGAGGCGGCCATGATTAGTGCCCTTCGGACACTTGATGGCACCCCTGTGAGTGTGACGCCGCACTCTACCATGAACTTGGTGAAAGGGGTAGTTTATGCGAGGGAACTCGTGCACTACTCCATAGAGGACATCATCTTAGAGCTGGTCGACCATGGGGCGGTCAAGGTCGAACGTGTGATGAGAAAACAGGGAAGGGCCTCAAGGCCCACCCCTACACTCTTCGTCACGTAGGACTGTGATAAGCTCCTTGTGTCGGTGTGTGCCAGTTGATATCGTTACCGCGTGAAGGCATTCGTGCCACTGTCGCGAAGGTGCTATTACTGCCACCGCTTCGGCTATATTAATCGCTCCTGTCGCCGTGCAAAGTCGGGGTTATCCAAAACCTGTGTAAGTTGCTCCAACGCCGCACACGATAAGTCCAAATCGTGTGTGGCCAAGTGTGTCAATTGCGGAGAGCCGCACCCTGCTTCTTCGAAGCAATGTGGTGCGTATCTCCTTGAGAAGGAAATCTTGGCCGTTCAAGCTCAGGATCGTCTCTCATTTCGCGAGGCTAAGGACTTGGTCCTGGCGCGCCCGGCGCTACCCGGGACGTTCTATGCCTCAATGTTGAAAAAGACACCCTCTGCTCCTGGCTTCTCCAGGCCTACAAGTATGGTCGTTTCCGCGCATATTCGGAACCCTTCTGCGGGTCCTACCCACCCCTGGCGCATCCCTGGTAAAGCTGGCGGCACAAAGGGTCCACACCCATCCCCGGCTAAAACCAGGGCTCCCCCAGCGTGACCGTTTCCCGCCGTGCTGACGGGACTCAGCGCCCGGTCCGGCTACAACGTAGCCTCTTCTCCTTTTCTTACTTCTGCCTCTGTACGTGTCGACGGAAGCACCCACTAAAGGGCATCGTCTGCAGGGCCGTGCCTTCGAGTAGGTCTTGTTGCCCGTGTCAGCATTTTGTTTCTGGGAGGTCTTAGGACCGCAGTCCAGAGAATCTCCGTTATGCGGCTCCGCTGTTTTTAAAACGACAGTGGGAGTCGGGGGGGGGGGGTTACCCCGTATGGGCGCTCTTTGGACTAACGATGACGATTTGGTGCATACCCTCGGCTCTAGGGGCAGCCCTGACGGTAGACGCTTTGATCCTTTTGGGTCAGAAGTCCACCCTGAGTTTGATTATGACCGATTTTTAGTCTTGAAAGCGAACGATAGTCCTCTTAATAAGGCTGACATCTTCGACGTCTACGAGGATTTTGTTGAGAAATGTAGCCACGTAATGATGGCGCATTGATAGTCGAGGCGAAATCAAGCGAGCAGCATCAGCGAATTAAGACCCAAAAGTCTTTAGCTTATGTAGACATGTCCTCTGCTTCGCACCCGACATTTAACACCAGTAAAAGTGTTATCCGATCGAGAGAGTTAATAGATTACGATGTTGACAGGCTGGTATCAAATCTTACCAATCAGAAGGTTGTAAGTGACAACGGCATTTCCAGGTTTGTGAATGGCGCTATGTTACCTATCGCCACCATAATCCTAACCTTCAACAAATTGGAACCGCCCAAGTACGTTAAGGCTGGCCATCTTAACATCCCAGTCAAACCTTACGTTGAAAACCCACGGCGATGCTTTCATTGCCAACGCCTTGGCCATCATGTAAACAAGTTTTGTAAACAGGCAAAGTTGTGTGTGAATTGTGGATCGGATTATCACGAAACACCCTGTTCTCAACAAACGTGCTGCCCTAACGGTGGTGGAGAACACCCTGCAACATCACAGCAAGCACTTTCTTTTTCTATGAGAGAGCTACAAGAAAAATAAGTACCTTAGAAGACCTTTCGGTCCATACAAGGAGGGTACTTTTGGCGCAATCTTCGAAGGTGTTCCTTTGGCAACCTCGAAGATCACTCGCGAGGATCTTAACGGTGATTTCGCAAGACTTTAACTAGTCTTGACTTGAACTGGTCAACAGATTCACTATTGATAACTTCCGTCGGAAGTGCGTTCCAACTACAACAGATAGTGTATGTGAAGAATTTCACACACAGATCACGGTGGTATCGCTTCAGTTCAAGTTTGTAGCCGTGATTTCTTGTTCTCCCCTCGCTTAGCTGGAAAATATCCCCGTAGTCCAGTCTGTCGAAGCCTCGAAGTATTTTAAACACTCCGATAAGCTGACCACGTAGTCTCCGGTTCTCCAGCGAGAACATATCTAATTCCCTTAGTCTCTGATTATAACTCATATGCCTGATAGAGGAAATCAGTTTGGTTGCCCTGGCTTGGACACGTTCCATACTTGCGATGTCCTTTGGAAATGAAGGACTCCAAAATTGTACGGTATACTCCAGGTGCGGTCGGACGAGGGAGTTGTACAGGGAGAGTACTATCTCCTTGTTCCGATATCCAAACTGTCGCTTTATATACCCTAACATCCTTTGGGCTTTCTTCTCCACCTCAATACACTGTTTCGAGAACTTGAGGTCACTGGTGATAGTTACACCCAAGTCCTTCTCAGTGTCGGTAGATTTAAGAGCACTGCCCTTAAGGATATAGGGTGATTGGGGATTTCGGTGGCCGATATGCATCACTTTGCATTTGTTCACGTTGAAAGGCATTTGCCACCTATCCGACCACTCCCCAATCTTACGAAGATCATCTTGCAGGCGGGCAGTATTTCCATCCTTTGCAACGTTCATACCAAGCTTGGTATCGTCGGCAAATTTGGAAATCTTGGCAACCATGTCACCGTCCATGTTGACGTAGATGATGAATAGTAGTGGTCCCAGGATAGAACCTCGAGGCACCCCGCTAGTAACGGGCATCCACTCAGAAGCCTGTCCATTCACCACCACCCGTTGCCGTTTGCCACTTGGCCAGTTCTCTATCCAACCGGCTACTTTTCCGTTTATGCCCAGCGCTCGCACTTTCCGGAGAAGGCGGCGGTGTGGTACCTTATCAAAGGCTTTCTGAAAGTCTAAGTAGACCACATCCACCGCCTTGTCCCAATCGTGCTCAGTAAAGACGAAGTGGAAGAATTCCACAAGGTTCGTCAGGCATGACCGTTGCCTTCGGAAGCCGTGCTGGGAACTCCTCAGTAACAGCTTTGACTCTAAATGCGACGTCATTTTGTCCACCATGATGCTTTCTATGAGTTTACCAACTATCGAAGTCAGACTGATAGGTCAGTAGTTCGACGGTTGTCTACGGTCTCCTTTCTTGAAGATAGGAGTCACCTCCGCTTCACGCCACTCTCTAGTAACGCATTCGGTTTGGATTTACATGTTGAAGATTGCGCTCAGGTGTCGTGACACTTGATCGCGCACTTCTTTCAACACTTTTGGTAGAAACCCATCCGGGCCAGGTGACTTATTCGTCATTAGGTCAGTGATCTTCTTTTCTATTTCTCCTTCGGTGAAGCCCATATCCTCCAGCATTTTTTCCGAGTAGGAATCCGTTGGCTGGGGGATGCGACCACACTCTTCAGTAAACACTGAAAAGAAGTAGTCGTTGAGGAGGTTAGCATTTTCTGCACCTGAGTGCTTTAATGTCCCCTCCTCATTCCTCAAAGTGCCAATCGTTCGACGGATTAGTTTATGGCTGTTTACATATCCAAAAGAACTCCTTGGGATTCTCTTTACAAAGTCTCGCCACTCAGAGTTCCTCAGACCGCTTAGCCGCCCTTATCCTCGACTTCACTCTCCTGGATAGCCTCCGGTATTGGTCAAAGTCACCCGAGATCTTCGATTGCCGGTACATATTTTTCTTCTCCCTAAGCATTTGCCCGATTTTTCGATTAAACCACTTTGGTTGAACAGAAGACCGACGGGGGCATTTGAGAGGGATGAACGCGATTGAAGACTCATGGATGTGGTTTTGAAACTGTTCCACGAGTCCTCAACAGCCTCGCACACTTCTATCCTCGCATCAGTCAGTCCAGCACGAAGACCTGCAAAGTCTGCTCTTCTCAAATCAAGTTTCCTCGATTTACTAGTTGCAGGCCCTCCCTTGGGGACTTTGACCACAAATCTAATTAGTCGGTGGTCACTGCCACCGAGCTCTTCGCCAACAGAGAGGTCCTCAACGATGTCATCCTCAGAGGTGAAAACCAAGTCTAGGATACAAGAACAGGGTCACTTTTAAAGAGGCCAGAAGAAGAGTAAAGGAGATGTATGTCCAACCTGGTGTGAGCTTTTCTGATGCTCTGCGTTCTACCGGGCCAAAGAAAGCGAGAGACCAGATACCTCCTACTGGTTCTCCTGTGCCCGACCAGTTAAAAAGTCCTCCCCGTCCTAAACGTACATCTCGTGATGAACACACTTGGTCAGCACCTAACAGTGCTTCTGAGGTTACCAACAAGAAGAGGAACCTTCCATCCCCTACTAGTTCCCCAAGGTTGGTTAAGCACCTTGCTACCTCTCCAGAACATGTGGATGTTGATCATGTTGGTCCTCAGGTGGTATCCATTCCACCTTGGACATTCACCCTGCCCCTAAAGGACCAAGCTCTTCTTCAGCTCCAAAGCCAGTTATTCCACCCTCCCTTGTTGATACTGCTTTGGAATTCTTTCAATCCCTTAATGAGAAGGAACCAACCTTTGCTCCTTCCCAGGAGACAGCTGTTGTGGAGGTTACCTTCTCTTCTGAGGAGGACTCTCTAAAACTGACTCCACATCCTTCCTTCTCTATCAGCATCGAATTCACAACTTTTGCCGATGTCCTCGCCATCACCATCGCCTCTACCATCCCAACCAATACCACCAGCTGTGTCAACATCGTCTGTTCCCTCGACACTTGAACTGACCCCTGGAGTTGCTTCCATCTATGCTTCTCCAGTGAAGACAGTTCTCTCTTACAACCACTTATTAAAATCTGATATGCCACCTCTTAAAGAAAAACCAACGGCAAAACTCTAAGCTTCCGACTTTAATGCTCGACACCCCCTTTGGGGGGACCATGATAACAACCCTAGAGGAAATATGATTGAGAGATTTATGGGCACTAATGATGTCTGCTTTCTTAACGATAGCAGCCACACATCATTTCACATCCAGACGAAACAGCTTTATATGTGTGGACTTCTCTCTCTGTTCACCAGGCTGGAGAGCTGATTTTGACTGGGCAGTGGATACTGACTTGCGAAGCAGTGATCACTTTCCCATTGTAATAACACCATGTACAGGTGGCCCTCCTCCATCACCTAGCAAAGGATGGAATACTAAAAAAGAAAATTGGCCTAAGTTCAGGCACCTCTCGAGCCATTATGGGTCCTTTTCTCATGAAGATATTGAAGTGGCTATTGATGATCTTCTAGCCCACGTCAATCATGCAGCTAATTCCTCCATCCCGCTTTCCGGCTCAACTGCTCGTTGACCACAATTGCTCTGGTGGTCTGCTGAATACTCGAGAGTCGTCATTGAATGTAAACAGGTTTGCCGATGTTACCATCGGTGCCCCATAATGGTAAAGAAACTTGCTCGTAACCGAGCAAGGGCAGCACGGTGACGCACCCTTCGACGAGCTCGAAAGACCTCGTTGGATTGTTACATCGCATCGATATGTTGGCAGACCCCTGCAGACAAAATCTGGAAGAGGATCAAAAAGCTATTGGGAAAATCCAATGGATTTACAGCTCCCAACATTGTTCAGGCCGGAGAACTGTTGGGAGACTTGTCCCATATTTCTGATGTTTTGGCCGGATCGTTTACTAATATTTCAAGCCCAGACAACTATTCCATCCAATTCCAGCGCCTTAGGCTCCAACAGGAGCAGCATCCTATCGACTTTATGTAGCCTACATGGATAATGAGCCTTATAACCGGCTCTTTTCTAACCATGAGCACTGAAGCACTGTAGATCCACTGCACCGGGATCGGATGGCATTTCCTATGATATGATTAGGAATATGCATCCATTCCTCCTCTCACATTTGTTGGACATCTATAACTTTATCTGGATTAGGGGCTACTTGCCTTCTATGTGGAGGGAGGCTGTGGTTTTTCTTCTCCGAAAACCAGGAAAGGATGCGATGGAACCCACCCATTACCGCCCCATTGCCCTTACTAGTTGTCCATGTAAATTGTTTGAGAGGATGATAAATACAAGACTCGTCTGGTTTTGGGAGACAAACCATCTTATATCTCCCTCTCAATCAGGGTTCAGAAAAACACAGAGTACCATCGACCTGCTTGTTGGAATGGAGTCTTATCTAAGAGATGCTTTTTCAAAGAGGCAGCATTCTGTTGCTGTTTTCTTTGATATTGAGAAAGCATATGACACCACTTGGAGGCGTGGTATCCTTAAGCAACTCCATGATTGGGGCCTGCGGGGCTTTCTCCCCAGGTTTGTTGAGCAATTCCTCATGTGGCGCACACTACATGTAAAAGTTGGAAATGCCCTATCAGAGCCCGTAGAGCAAGTTGAGTGTGCCACAGGGAAGTGTCCTCATTGTCACCTGCTTTTCTGTGACCATCAATAGCATTATTGCAAATCTTCCAGCTGAGATTTCCTCAACTCTATATGTGAATGACTTAGCTCTTATCTCTTCATCGCCTAGACTTCCATTTATCATCCCTAAGCTACAGTGGCTTATAAATACCTTAGCTGATAATGCTTCTTCCAAGGGTTTCCGCTTTTCCACAGTAAAGACCAAGGCTGTCCACTTTTACATCATAGATCGGTGACATGGGACCCTCCCCATTTGTCACTATGGTGCCCCTGTCACCTTTGAGCCCCATTTCAGATTTCTAGGGGTGATCTTTGATTCGAGGCTTTCTTGGAGGCCTCATTTGGACGCCTTGAAAAGGTCTTATCTGAAGAGAATGGACATAATGAAATTACTGCCACACACTTCTTGGGGAAGTGATCCACGTACCCTGTGGCTTTTGTATTCAGCATTGGTCCAGTCAAAGAGGGAGAGGTGTACTCCTCTCCCTCGCCGTCCATCCTTGAAAAATTAAATACTGTGCGTAACCAGGGTGTGCGCATGGCTTCTGGAGCCTTCAAGTCCTCCCCTGTATGGGGTCTCTATGCAGAGAACGGGGTTCTTCCTCTTCCTTTTCACAGGTTCAAGTCTAACCTCAAATATCTTTTTAGACTTGAGCAATTACTATGGTCGCCAGTATATGAGTGCACGTTCAATTTGCGAACAGTGGCCTCATATGATAGATTTCCATTCCTGGCTCGCCCCTTTGCTCTGCGCATGGCCGAACACACAGGACGTCTAAGGGAGTTTTCTGTTATTCCATTTTCATTACCAAAGATTTCCCCATGGCCCATACCACCTGTAGTGGTATGCAAGCGGCTTACTGGTAGGCCCAAGTATCAGTTCTTGCCTGTAGCCTTAAGAACCATGTATGATCAACACTCCTCCCACCATCGGCCTAGCACCTTTGTGTTCACTGATAGGTCCAAGTCATCGGACGGAGTTGGAGCTGCTGCTGTTCTCGCATCTCAGACAGCATTGGTTCGCCTACCAAGTGCAGCTTCTGTTTTCACAGCAGAACTTGTTGCCATTCTTGCTGCACTCTTTGTTATTGCTCCTATGCTATCTGGTTGTCTTACGATTTTCTCTGACTCCTTTAGTTCTCTGGAGGCACTGGGTGCTTTTGGTTCTAGCCATTCGCTGTTTTCTAAGATCCAGTGGTGGCTTTTTTATCTTTCTTCTATTCACAAGATTTCTTTTTGCTGGGTGCCCAGTCACGTGGGCATCCCAGGTAATGAAAGGGTGCATGCTGCGGCCAAGGGGGCGCCATCATTGGGGACACACTCATCAGCCCCAGTCCCACTTCGTGATGTCTATCCCCTCATCACCGAATATGTAGTCGGCTTATGGCAGAAGATGTGGGATTAGCTTCCTCCCACCAAGTTCCATTCCATAAAACCTTCAGTCCTCCCATGGCCACGTACCATGAGACCGACCACGTAGACTGGAGGTTATTTTGTGCCGACTGGGGATAGGCCGTTGCCGGCTCACTCATGGGCACTCGATGAATGGGCAGCCCCCACCTTTGTGCATCCTGTGCGGGGTGCAGCTGTCCATCCTTCACATCTTTGCCGAGTGTCCCCTTTTGAGAAATCTTGGGAGGAGGGTCTTCCCTTTCATTACTGGGCAGATGGCCCACCAACAGGTTCTGCTGGGCATCTTGTCTGAGTCTCATGTCTCTTTTAGTGTGAATATTATTATTAAATTTTTAGAAGAATCTAATCTTTTAGCCAAAATTTAATATATTGTTTCAGGATTTTATATTCTCTGTTCTTGTATCTATTGTTGATCCATCTATAGTCTATGTTTTTATCTTTTGTCGAGTTCTCAATAGTTTTTTTTTTATATCCTTTTACACCCCTTGATTGTTTTAAATTCCTGTACTTCCATTGTATTGATTTTAATTTCATAGCTATATTTTTGTATATTCTCCAGATGTCTATATTTTTATTGAGAACACTCATGCAAATTACCCATCCTTGAATTTGGCTGCGGGTTAGTCCGTTTGGGCTTTGCAGCATTTATTTTCGGCACTTTTCGTTCATTCCTTTTAGGAGGCTGTGCAGCTGCACCTTGATAGGAAGTATACTGTTATTTCCGCGTACATTCCACCGTCAGCCGACTTCGACGCGTCGTGGCACGGTTGCCGAGGCCTTTTTTCTTGCTCGGAGATCTAAACGGTAGACACCTCCTCTGGGGAGACTACTCTATTAATCCCCGGGAGCAAGTCCTGGCCGACCTGATCGACGAGCTTGAGATGGGTGTCCTAAATGTGGATAAGTTTGTGCTCTCCGGATGCACAGCCTGATTTTGAGTGGGGGGTGGTGGATGACCTCCATGGTAGTGATAACTTTCTCATTCAAATTTCATTTTCTGGGCCGCTGCCACCTGAGAGCCCGCCCCGGTGGTGCTTGGCGCGCGCGCGATGGTCGGCATTTCAGGAAATGACTGGATTCTCTATCTCAGTCGAGGAGTTTAGGTCGGTAGATGAGGCTTTTGAGTTCTCCGGCAACCTCATCGGCGCGGGACTAGCTACTATTCCTAGAAGGTCTGCCGTTTTGCACGCCGACCACTGCCGTGGTAGTCAGCTGAGTGTTAGATGGGCCTCAAGCAGATGCGCTATAAGCGCCGCCCGAACGATTTCACTGTCGCTGAATTTCGTCGGGCTAGGGCTAGGTTCCGGTATATTTCGAAGCACGCCCGCCGCTCTTCTTGGCGGGCATGCGTGTCTTCACTTAACGGGAAGATCCCTCTAGCAGAGATGTGGAAACGAGGCAAAAAGGATTCGGGGCAAGTTCTCACAGGACCCCCTCGCGTTCTCCAGGAGAATGGGACCGCAATCTCGGACCCCGCGTCCGTGGAGGAATCCTTCGCAACTGCTTTCGCCGCATTCTCTAGTCAGGATGCTGCTCCGCCAGCATTCAATGCACGTCGTGATATCGCGGAAAGCTGCCGGCTGGACTTTACCTCCAGAGACGGAGAACCCTTCAACTACAGGTTTACTCTTGAGTGAGTTGCGTTTCCCCCTTGGTTCGTGCGCTGACACCGCCCATGGTCTGGATAATGTCCCGTGCGCCATGCTTCGACACCTGGGTGAGCGAGGCATGGCCTTTCTCTTAGATTTGTTCAACATGATATGGGTGGAGGATCTCCTCTCAGATTCCTGGCGAATCGCTACTGTGCTCGCCTTTTGCAAACCGGGGAGAGATCACTCTACTCCGGCCGGTTTCCGCCCAATCTCTCTAACCTCATGCGTGTGCAAGTTGATGGAGAAATTGGTAAATGTTAGATTAGCCTTTATCCTGGACAGCGGAGGCCATCTGTCTTCTGCACAGTGCGGCTTCCATAAGTTCCTCTCCACGTCGGATGCTCTGCTCCGACTAGAAAATGCCGTCTGCGAGACCTTCTTACTTCGTAGACAGCACTACACCACGGTATTTTTCGATCTGGAGAAGGCCTATGAAACCTCATGGCGATACGGTATCATGGAGACTCTCCACACGATGAGGGCGAGGGGACGCCTCCCAATCTTTATATCTGAATTTTTTGGTGGGAGGCCGGCCTTCTCCCCTTTATTTAACTAGTTGGGTTTTTTTTGTTGTTTTTGTTATTTTAGTATGTCGCACGTTCCTGCGTCGGGGAGAAGCGGACCTCCCCCCCGACGCCGGAGCTTGCTTCCTGCTTATTGCCTTTTTCTTTTTCTTTTTTTATTGTTGGTTCTTTTTATTTGTTTTTGTTTTTTTTTGGCATCTTATTTTAAAGATGCTCATCTTATTTTTACGAGCTCATCTGGCAGTCGCTAGATGAGCTCTTAAAATTTATTAAATACTGTAATTTCTGCGTACATTCTACCGTCAGCCGACTTCGACTCGGGATACTTCCGCCTCGTCGTAGCATGATTGCCCCGGCTCTTTATACAGCTGGGAATTTGAACGGTAGACAGCTCCTCTAGGGAGACTATTGGAAAAATTGAAGGAGTCATGTCCTTACTGACATGACCGACGAGTTCGAGATAGGTGTCCTAAATGTGGGTGAGTTTACGAATCAGTGCCCGAGAACCGCTTCATTTTCCTGTCTTGATATATCCTTGTGCTCTCCGGATGCACAGCCTGATTTTAGTTGGTCGATGACCTCCAAAGGACGCCGCCTTTGTCTATTTGCTGCCACGTCTTTGCTTCCAATTCTTCCACATAGCCAAGAGCATTGCGTTCGTCCTTTTTGGAGCACACCTCGTGTCACGCTAGATCTGTGTTACTGTATACGGATGGCTCCAGGTCTCAGGAAAGGGTCGGTTTCCACGCCGTGTCCCCTCTGTTTGAAGTCAGCTGGGTCTGTCTTCACGGCCGAGCAATTTGCAATACCCAGCTGGGCACGAGAGAGAATTCGTTGTGCCTTGTTCGGAGATTGGATTATGATATTTAGCAATGCCCAAAACCCTGAGTGCCCTCGGGGCATTGGAATTTCCAAACCCCCTCTGCCTCTCGTTATCCGTGACGCCACAGTCGCCGCGAGTCGGGCTGATTATCTTCTGCCGGGTTCCTGGACAGGTGTGGAATGAGCGCGCTGACGAAGATGCTAAATAGTCCGCCAGGACCCAGCAACCAAACCACCGTTTCGCTCTAGCCCTCATCGACTACATGGCAGGTATCAGGGCTGCCCTCCGGGTGCTTTGCAAAGGATACGGCCGAGGGGAACCTAAAGTAGCATGATATCGCCCCGCGACTATTCCCATGTACCTACCCCCACCCTCCACCCCAATGCCGCCATGGTTGAGGTTGCTTTCTGTCGTCTCCGAATTGGACACACTCGCCGGACGCACCGCCATTTGATGGGCGCTCGTCTGCCCCTTATTGTGACGACTGCGTTGTACCCCAGACTGTTCGGCACATTCGTGTTGAATGCCACAGTCTGGGTGATCTTCGTGCACGTGACGTGTCCCCATATCGGGACGAGCGAGGTCGATTCCCCTTTTCCCTCATACTTGTGACGGATTCTTGCATTATCTTACTTTTTGGAGGAGCCTGGCCTGCCCCCCGATGCAGTCGCGTCCTTCATTCTTCTTTTTTTTTGAGGGTTTTTTTTTGGCTTTTGTATTTCGCACCTTTTTTTTTAATCTATCCGGCACCAACATCATCCGAGGAGGCCGGATAACTGACTACGTAACCAATGCTCGGACACGAGCTGGAGCCGACGACGACGACGACGACGATATATCTCTATATAGGGCTACAAAAGGTTCCCTTGCTCGCTGATGGGGTGTCAAAACATACTACTCCGTTTCTATCTTCACCTTTTCTTCCAAAGAAGACTACTGCCCCCTCCTGTCAAATGGCATTCCAGTGATTGTCATACGTATCACTGAACTTCAGCCACGATTGAAAAGGGACAACCCGACGGGGTGGGGGGGGAGCACAACTAAGGCACTCATTTTATCAAAGTTCTTCGTATCTATGTTGATATAAATGTGCCTCTCCAAGGCAAGCGTCATCGACGAACTCCAGTCCTCCCCATGATTTAACAATCCATGTATCTGTACACTTTGCCTATGTTATGCAAGCGTTGCACATGTGATTTTTTTTCTGGTTACCTTTTGGCAGCGAATGATATGTCCGTGTTGGTTAAGCCGATCCTGCTTTGTGTTTAAATGGTCTGAATTGTGCTATCTTTGTGTGGGTAGTTTTGTGCATTGGGGTCGGGGTGGCCTGAAGCATATTAAGTCCTCCGCATGTTTTACTCAAGATGTTTCGGGGCTTGCATAAGGTGGCAAGGCGGCCTGGGGTTTCGTGATAACTTGTGTATGAGCATTGCATGATTTCCCTCACCCACCCATGTTGCCTCTTTTCAGGATAGTTCTGGTGCCACGAGGACCTGGGGGGGGGGTCATTTCCCGGTTAACACAAATTTGCTTTGAAAGAAGTCGTGATTTTCTGAGTGAGATCAGAGGCGATAAAAAAGGGTCGGGGGGGGGGGATTTATTCGATTGTATTTCGCTCGCGTCTCTTCGGACGCAGGGGTGCATGTATTAAGTGATGATCTCGGTGTGCTTCCTCTTCCTGCTTGTCCGGTGTCATGGTCCTCCATTTGTTCTAAATTTGGAAAATATCTTCTTCTTTTTTTTTTTTTTTTACTGAAGACAACGTTAGACAGTCTCTTTAGTTTTAACCCCATTGTTTTCTGCTTTTTTTTTTAACCTGACCTGCATTCGGTGTTGGAAATGGGCGTTGTGGGTGGGCCTGCATCGACTTTTAAACTAAACTTGTGACCCGGTTAATGGGAGCTCGCGACTGATTCTATGGTCTTTGGAACTTGTCTGAAGTGAGTATTTTTGAATCGCTTTTTTAAAATCTGATTATCTCATATGTGCTCTCTCTCTCTCATCTCTCTACCTACCTAACTAACCTGCGGGTTTGAGGATTGTTAATGCCTATTAGAGACTCCATTGCGACAAGAGTCCTTAGGAGTGGGACTCCTTTTGATAGAATAATCTTTTTTTTCTGTATCATGCTATAATTTCTTTGCCGTATCTATAATGGTAGAGGGTTTCTCTGTTTGCATGAAGAGGAAAAAAAAAGTTCTCCAGAGTAAATTATTGAGCAAAGTAAACTTAATGGTCATGCTAGGACAGCTTCTAACACTCCACTCCTTTATTTATTTATGTATGAATCTTCTTTTATCACTGCTGTGTTTGCCAAACTCCACCGCATAAAACCTATGCTCGTCTCTTGGGCTTTATGCCTCCACCGTTGCCGCCATAAAGATAAAGTACTGGTCCGCCTCCTGCAGCCCCCCCCCCATCCCTTCCGAACCTCATGTATTCCCCTCCCCAATTTCTTTGTCCTCCTTCAGAGCATTCACGTATGATCTTGGCCAAGGGCCCCTTTGCCCTCCATGGTTAATCTCGTTCTCGACTCGTTGCCCCTCGAACCAATCTTTGGTCATTGAGATGATGATGGTTAGATGGATTTTTCAGCGCTTTTCTTCTTCTTCCTCGAACTTTTTGAATGCCATCCCCCCCCTCCACCATTTATCTGTCGCAAGGTTGCTTAACCTGCGCCTGGTACACCGACAATGATACCCATACCCTCCCCCGGCCTTTATCGAAAGAGACTAAACCTGGATAATGGCAACGTCGTCACTGATAAGGCCGTGTACCCCAAACCTTTGCTCTTGTAAACACAGTACAACAACCGTAAGCGGCAGGGATCTTGTTGACAAGGTCCAGTCAGGCCAGTAAGGACACCAACCCCACCTTGTGGGAAACCTGTTGGTGATGATGATTTGTGTTCTTTTAAAGTACAAGTGTTTCAATACACTTTTTTTAGTAATATCAGCCCCCCCCCCTCCTCCTCCCGACTGCTTTTACTATTTTCCACATGCAACAACTGCTCTGTTTTCGGTCATTTAAGTCTAAAATGGTTTTCTCTCGGATTAAGCAGGTAGAGAGTAGACTTTGTTCACATCAACTTCATTCCTCTGTCAGCATGCACCAACACCTCAGAAAATCCCTCCCCCACCCTATCAAGCACAAAGCCATAATTTTTTTCCCTTCATAGGGAAGGGGTGCATTGTTGTGTAGAATCTGGCTTTGTGCCAGATACAGAACCTGAGTCCGCGCTTGGCTTGTGCAATGCCATCAGGCGGCACGAGCTCTCGAGAACTCTGAAGGAGAGGAAAGACCGAAAGGGGGCCGTACGGCTTTGAGACCCCTTAAGGGAAAGGATAGAAGTGGGTTCACTACCTCCTGGTGGCTCCAGGGACTGGCGGTTCCTGAGGCGTTTCGGCAAGCAACCAGGCCAAGAGCAAAGTCGCAACTGCGCTGAAGGGAACCTCGATTACGTCGGGATCCTTCATTCAGAGATCATTTCAAACGCTTTTTAGTTATTCGCTACACTGATGGTAGCAAGACTGACTTGTATAGAGCCGAAGCCGACCCGTTTTCCGGACCTTAGCCGTCTTGCTAGACGGCTATGATTCATGTCCTGACTCTTAATGACTCACCGGGGAGTGTGACGCCTCACTCTACAGTGAATTCGGTGAATTGGTGCTACTGCCACCAATTCGGCAATACGAATAGCTCGTGTAGACGTGCAAAGTTGGGTTTACCCGATGTCTTTGTAAGTTGCTCCAAGGCCGTACACAAGTCCTTATCTTGTATGACCAAGTGTGTAAATTTTGGCTGTCTCTCCTCTATGCAATGCAATGTGGCGCGTATCTTCTAGAGAAGGAAATCCTGCCATTTCAGGCTACGGATCGTCTCTCCTTTCGTGAGGCTAAGGACTTGGTCCGAGCGCTCTCTTGGGTTCAGACCCAGCCTCTCCTAAAACCAGGGATTCCCTTCAGCCCCGCGTGACCATTTCCCGTAAGGTAAAACAGCCACGTGCTTCCACTGAGTCGCTAGACTCGCGGGAGGCAAACGCTCCTTCGCACCCATACAAGGCTCGACCAGGAGACGCGGGACACTTCAAAAGAGGAACCCCCCTGTCTCCGAAGTCCTCCGCGAGACCAACCTTCCCCGATAAGTGCTCGAAAGCGGCTGCGCCTTGTTCGGCCAACAGCACCCTGAGTTCTGCTTCCGGGAAGCGTTATGCCATTCCCGTGAGAGTCTTTTCTTCAAAGTGGGCTCTTAGAATCCTTTTCGAGCTCGGCTGGAGGATATATTCCTTCAACGGAATTTCCGGGGACTCCGGGCCAACGAGCAGGAGTTTTGGAGGCTCGTCTCCTCCCGTTACCCATTAGCTATTTGTTCTGCAGGCGACCAAGGGTTTTGTTATCCCACCAGCACGGGATAGGGGTTGTATCAGTGCAGCTGCCCCTGGATTCCTGGATAGGAGGTTATAGTTATTTCTGCGTACATTTTCCCTCAGCAGACTTCGACGCTGGAGACTTCCGCCGCATCTTGGCACGAATGCCTATGGCCCTTTAAACTGCTCGGGTATTTGATAGGTAGACAGCCCTCTAGTGAGACTACTCGATCAATCCCAGGGGTCAGCTACTTGTCGACTTGATCAACGAGCTGGAGATAGGAGGTCCTAAATGTAGATGACGCATCATTGCCCGAGAACCGTTTCATTTTCCTGTGTCGATCTATTCCTGTGCTCTCGGATGCACAGCCTGATTTGTGGTGGGAGGTGGTCGATGACCTCTATGGTAGTGATCAGTTTCCCAATTAAAAATCATTTTCGTGACCGCTGCCGTCTGAGACCCTCACACCTGGTGGTGCTTGGCGCGGGCTCGGTGGTCCGAATTTCAGGAAATAACTGATTTCTCTCTCCCAGTCGAGGAGTTTAGGTCTTTGTATCAGGCATTTGAGTTGTTCTCTGGCAACCTCATCGCCGTGTTGCACGCTGACCTCTTCAGTGGTTGTTTGCCGAGTGTGAGGCTGCCCTCAAACAGAAGCGTTATACCTGCATGCGTTATATGTTCCTCACGAACGATTTCACTGATGGTGAATTTCGTCGAGCTGGGGCTAGGTTCCGGTATGTTTCGAAGCCCGCCGCCTCTCTTCTTAGCGGGCATACGTGTCTTCACTTAACGGGAAAGACCCCTCTTGCAGAGGTGTGTAAACGTGTCAAAAGGACTGGGTGTAAGTTCCTCCATTCTCCTGTTCTCCAGGAGAATGGGACGGTATTCTCAGACCATGCGTCCGCGACGGAGTCTCACGATCGCTTTCTCCACATCCTCTAACCGAGATATGGCTCCGCTAGCATTCAATGGTGCTCTCATTTGGCAAACCGAGGAGATACCACTCTACCTCGGTCGGTTTCCGCCCAGTCTCAAATATTCTGCGTGTGTAAGTTGATGGGGGGAATTTTTAAGTGTTATTAAGCCTCTTTTCCTGGATATCGGAGGCCACCTGTCTTCCGCACTGCCTGGCTTCCGCAAATTCCACTCAACCTCGGATGCTCTGATCTAACTGGAAAATGTCGCTGCGAGGGCTTCCTTCGTAGCAGCGCCACGTCACGTGTTTTTCGATTTAGAGAAGGCCTATGATCCCGCATGGCAGTACGGTATTATTGAGCCCCTCATCACGATTTGGTCCGACGGAGGCCTCCCAATTTTAATATCTGAATTCCTACGAGATCGTTGATTCTGCCTACGGGTGGAGGTAGCCATTTCCCGACCAATACGGGCTGGAAGTGTCGCACCGTTTGCCCTAAGTATCAACAGTATCACCTTGGTCCTGCCGGAAGATGTTCTTTCAGTGCTCTACGTAGAGTACTTTTCGATCTCTTTTTGTGCATTCCAGATACCAACTCTGGAGCGTCGACTCCAACAGGCATTGAACCGCGTCTGTCGCTATGCCGAAACGCACAGTTTACGGTTTTCTTTGGCCAAGACTAAAGTAGTGCACCTTGCTGCCATACACGGGTCCGCCCCGACCCGGACTGGTTCCTAAACGGTACTCTCCTGGTCCTGGTGGATTCGCACAGTTTCCTTGGTTTTGGTTTCGACCTACGTCTCACTTTGGTGACCTATATTCGCATCCTCAGTGTCTCGTGTATCGGCACCATGGAACATTCTCCGTTCCGTGACGTTCATGACTTGGGGTACTTTTACCCCGTTTCTTTGTTCTTTCGAAGCGTGACTACGGATGCGAGTTTTCCGCATCCGCAGCCGAGCGTGTATTGCAGAAGGTGGACTCGCTCCACCACACCGGCGGACTCACTTCTTGGAGGAGACGGGCTTCCTCCATTTTATTTTATTCTGGGGTTGGTCGCGTGCTTCCTTCTTTTTCTTCTTTGTGGTTTGGTGTTTTGTTTTTTATCATTAGAAATAGGCTAGAAATTATTATTACGTTGATGGACACTTTAAAAAAAAAATCCCTCTTAAGGTGTCCATTTTCACTCATCTCACTCCAACCGTCCTTTTTCCATAACAATCTCACTTTTACGCACAAGATTTGGTACCAGCATATTCTCATTCAACTTCCTTCTACATCCCACAATCAAACACTTAACAATCTGCTTCTTCCTTAGCACTATCATTCTTGAAGCACTTTAGATTTTGATTGCATCGCACTTGTTCAAGGTCCACATCAAAAAGCACCCGCGCAAATGCTTTATCAACATTTTCCTAATCCCATTTCATTTTCAACCTCTAACATAGGGTCATCTGCATACGCTAGCATACATATCACTCGCTCCTCAAACCCCAACCATTCACTACCGTGGTGTCAGTGGCGCATCGTACAAATCGATTAAAATTGGGGGTCCCCTTTCCTGTAAAGGAGAGTCGGTTCGCTTCGAGGAGACCGCCACGTACGATAATGTCTCGAATACGTTAAATGGACCTGGGCCCTTGTGTTACAATGCATACGAACTATTAATTGAATATATATTTGTCATGGTCTTAATTAAAGAGTATCTGCGAAGGTGAATAATTTTTCCTTTTCCCGCAGAACAATTATTCTTTCTCGGAAAAGGAGGATTTCAATGATTTGCCTCCAAATCAAAGGAAAAAGAAGATTCAACTGAAAATCGACGAAGTCAATTCCAAATTACACCAAGAAACAGCCACTCGGTAACCTTTCGTGTCTACATGTTTTAGTTGCTTCAAGGGAGTGGGCCCACCTTTGTTGCGAAACGAGAACAGCTTTAGAAGAGTTGCGTGCCTTAACGGTTCTTAGCGTCCCGAATTGTCTACTCGGGTTATGTACCTCCATTCATTTTCACGTCACTTTAACTTCACCCCCATTCTTAAAAGACTTCTTGCTTTAAAATGTTCTGAATTTCGGGTTTTTTCCTAGTAATAATAAAAAAATAGTTGTGCTTTATGTAGTTGAGATTTAGGAACGGAAGTTGCCACCTCATTAAACCTTCGTCTCTCGCCCCTCAGGGACGGCCTTCAGAAGATGAAGGAAGTCTACTCGTCGAACCCTTCTCTCGGCGACCCCATGACGGTCGTCGGCCAGTTGAACGATTCGTGCCAGACGATCGAGAAGCTTCGAGCCGAACTGGAGCGCTACACCGCGATGCTCGAGGACAACAATGACCGTGAATTGTTAATTGGTGGGGGCTCAGCATCGGGAGGGCCAAACACCCCGACCTCAGCAGCCCTGGGGAGACATACGGCTAATGGGGGCGGGGGGGCTTCTCCTCGCTCGTCCTTGGCTTCGCACCGCACTTCGCTGAGCGACGAGTCCCTCTCCCGGTCAGCTTCCGACTCCTCCGTCTGCGCCACCAATACTCCTCCACCTTCATTACCCCTATCTTCCACGCCCACCACATTTACTACCTCTTCCGCTTACCTCCAGCACACTGCCAGTTCTCCCACGCCCACGTCTTCCTCTTCCACCACTCAATCACGCACCTCCCCCGCCCCAGCCAAAACTGCTCCACCTTCCCACTTGAATTCAGCTGCAGGCCCTACCAGACACCCCAACTCCACCACCAATCATAAGATCCACCCCAAATTGGGGTTAGTTCTCTAGTTTTTCGTTCGATCTGCTTGTTGCGTTCATTGCAGTGCCGATTCCGTTCGTAGGATCTGTGCCGTGTTTGGCGCTAATTTCACTCCGCTTTCTCTTGCCTTTGCCCATTAGTCTATTTGCTTCGCGCCAATAATACTTTATCACCCCCTTGCTAATGCCTTTCAAAGAGTACAACAAGGCCTACTAAGTTGTTAGGTGCAGAACATATATTTATGGCCGAGTGTTTGCCTCTCGAATTTACAATAACTGCTGGAATTGTGATTAGTATCTATTTACTTCGGTAACAGAGTAATGGTACCTTTTCGTTCTGTATTCACTGGTGTCTTTATGAACTCCCTAGTAAAGAATTTCGTAGGTTTCAGTGCCGTAGAATGAAAAACGAACTTAGCGCTGTGGCCCGCGACATAGGTTCCTCATCGACTTTCCCGACCCGATGTGGTTCTTTCTTCTTAAGATCCACAATCTGTGCATCTGTCGGTCTTGTTTGACGTCCGCAAGTTTAGGGATGTTGTGAATGTTACCTAGGATGGATGTTTCTTATGGGTCGTAGTTGCCTTCCTAGGATCCCCCACCTCGCATAAGAAAGCTTTGTAGGCCGACAAGTAAAAGTAAGTTGGTGGGATGGCTTTTAAGAGATATTTTGGACCTAGAGTTTGGAAAGGTTCCTGTGTTGTGTGTGTTGGATTGTTTTGTACATTAGGGGAGGTGGGGGGGGGCGGTCACTGAGTGGCGGGAGGCACTTGCTTCGCGGAAGATAATATAGATTTGGCATAGGTCGCTCTGATTTCGAATACTGTGGAGGAATTGCGCTCTGCGGGGGTTAGGTGATGTTTTATGGACAGAACTCGTTTTACAGTGACGATTAATTGTGGTGCTACTGGTTCATCCTGTGGCGAGGCTGTGTTAATTTTGTCTCTTTTGTAATGAGTTTCACTAAGTGAATGCGAGATTGAGTGCCCAAAAGGGAGTGTATGTAGGTCTCGGTAATGGATCCCTGGTTGGCCAAATGTGATTCTTGCCTGTTCAATTTTCTGTTGACCGAGCTTTAGTTCCGTATCGAAGGTGACATCAAACATTGTTGAGGTTCTCGAGAAGAGATCTCTTGGAGGAAAAGGTTGAAGTGGGATAGTATTTGATTACCTGCTGTATTCTATTATTTGTGTGTATCAGCCTGTAAGTAAGTTCCCAATCCATTTTTGATGATTGATGTCGTGTGGTTGTATTTTTTATCAGACTGTCTAGGTTTTAATTTCGCCTCTCTTGCATACTGGCGAGTTTTTGGACCTTTCAGGTATGAGCTGGCAGATGTTGGTGAGTGAAATTGGCGAAAACTATGTTGGGAGGCATCTATTGGGATGTGGTGGCGCTCCGTGATTTTTGGCGAGGGTTTTTGATTTGTATAATGTATGATGGGTGATTTATTTTGCTCAAAGATGGGTATTATGTATGGACAGAGTTTCAGAGATTTGGAATAGAGTTGTAGGAGATAATGTTTGGAGATTTGTATAAGTTCGTTGATTCATTTTAAAACATTCAGACAGAGCCTGGGATACCATTTCTACCTCGAAGTGTGTAGATGTGTAATAGTCTGTTGCGAGTGAGGGTAGGTGCATGTTGTTCTCTCGGTGGGTCCTGTAACTACGTTTTCCGTCTTCACACGATGGTGTTCGCCTGGTTGGTGAATTTGGGCTTGTGTTGATTGAGTTGTTGTCGTATTCACCACTCTGAAAAGTAGATTGGTGGTTTGCGAAGGTCGTCCAAGAAGTGGATGGTATGCTTAAGAGAAATGGGGCTGGCAGGAGGACAAGTGGATGTTACTTTTCGTGTGCTCGAGCTCTTTTCCTCTCGAGGATGAGCTCCTGCTTTACTAGGTGCTACAACGCACAGAACTCCGTCGATTTGATGCCCACCAAACCCCATTTTAGAGCATAGATGGTTGAGGGTAATGTTTTTTTTATATTAAGGTGTTATTGCCTGAGAATTATTGGATTTTCTCATTATTTTAATCTCAGATTTGGCCGTAATTTGGAGCTCCTCTTCCCGAGGAGCGTGTCTGGAAAGGCAACTAAACCCGGATATTTGCGGGATGCCTGGGAAACCGCGCGCTGTCGCGCGGAACCCCCTCCACTCGCCGTGATTCCACATGAACCGAGTGGGTGTGTTGAATGTGCTAGTCAACATGAATGGACCGAGCCAAGCGCCTTCCCCACCCCTCCAGAACAAGAGGATGAAATTCTGTTCTTCCCCACTCTTACATCATTCACCTCCCTTCTGCAACCGCCAATATACGCCCTTACCTTCCGCTACCACAATCCTTTGGGTACCATGACATCACTTCTCTTTTAATTCTTAACACGATTTTAAGCTTTTTATGATATCTTTGTCTCCGCTCGGTTAAAAAACCCTCTGTTACTCATCCACTACTACATCTACCAGTTTGCCATGCAGTTGGGCACATACTCCAGTAACAGAGGGAAGCGGGCTTCCTCCTCGTTCTTCTTGGCTTGCTTTTATTTTATTTTTTTTGTTTTCGCTTTTTTCTTCTTTTTTTTAGCATAGCCTAATTTATAGAGTAGCCTTGTTACGGTGGCTTAAGCCCTCTTAGGCAGTCGCCAAAAGAATCTCAATGTGCAGCTACGTCCCGAGGCCATGACTAACTCAATCCATTATTCCTTTTTCTGTTGCCTCCATTTTCACACTAAGAATTGTTTTATCTTTCAACCTTATTTGGGTGAACGGCTTTTATCCGACAGATGGGGGGAGAGCTTTTGACCTTCCTTAAAACTGGCAAAGTTTATTTGAACCCAGGTAGCCACCGTCCTATCTCCCTCACAAGTCTGTACAAACTATTAGAGAAAATGGTTAACTTTAAGTTGGGCTGGTTTTTAAATGTGGTTTTCGTAATCGCCATAGTACAACTGGACTGCCTTGTGCGCTTTGAGGCTGCAATACGTGAAACCTTTACAAGGAGACATCATATGTTATCAATCTTCTTCATCAGAAAGCTTACGACACAACATGGCGACATGGAATCCTACAATAGCAGGTTCTTGTGGAATGCAAGGTCTTTTATTTCGACCTTCATTCAGTCTTCTTTCTTTTCCCCATAATTTTAAATAAAGCCCGCATTGGAGAAATTTACTCGGATACGATGCAACGGGAACTAAGTGTTGCGCAGGTGTGTCTTGACCGTCATCCGGTTTTGCCATAGTCTTTTTGTAGACTACCCCACTCTTATTTTGCACGTCTTCTCTCGTTAACAACCAACACGGTATCCCAACCTGCATTTTCCAAAGGCTTTCCCTTTTCTGAAACAAAAAACAAAATCAATCATGTATTTTTACCGGAGAAGGGGGCGCACTACACCCTCCCCCTCTCTTTTCCTGTCGTAACACCGAATAGCATTCGCGAGTTTTAAGTTTTGGGGTATTACTCTTGACTCAAAATTATGCTTGCTACCCCTTTTACATCGCTTCAGAACCACCGGCCTAAAGACACTAGATATTTTGACGGTCCTGTCTCACACCACGTACACTAGGAAAATTATATACCACCCTTGTCCAATCTAAATTGAAGTTATGGTGCCATGTGTAGTGTGTAGTCTTGCGCATCTCCAACGGAACTTAGATTTTTAGACACCATTAAAAACATGGACGTTAGACTTTCCGGCGGTGCCTCTCGCACCTCCTCTGTAAATAGCCTCTACACAGAGAGTGGTGTTATGCCTCTTTCCTATCACATCTACAGATCTGTCTGCAATATATCTTTTGAATCCAACACACTCTATTTTCCGAAGTACATCAATGCATCTTCACCACTGAGGTGGTGACAGTAGTGGGGAATTTCAGTAACAAACTTCAACGGTTGTTGAGGCTTTCCATGTGATCGCTGTGCTGATTGCAAAGAGCAAGAAAAGTCAACAAATCTGAGTCTCTCATCAAACCAAGTATACTCTGTGCAACAGACTTCGTTCTGGGGAAAGATAGTGCAAACCAGCTTTCCCAAATTCCGCTGTCAAACGATGCAGCCAAGGGAAGGATCAACGAATTGAGTCGAAACATCAAAGATCAAATTCTTGACCAAGTAAAAGATTCCTCGTGTTTTTGGCATCCAGTGTGATGAAAAACTACAAATTCCTTAATGTTCTCAGCTACTGATATATGCTCGTTTTTTTTGTCGGTCAACAGTGTAAATGAGGAAATACTGTTATGGAACCCCATGTAACCTCCTGCCTCTCAGGGATCTTTTCTTCAGGGGTTGTTTCCAGAGAGGCTCTGGCCTTCTCGTGGTGAGGGGGGTCAGCCCTGGGCTTCTTAGGGGTCCCATGGTGCTCCCAACAAGACTTAATATGCCCCTTTTACTTTCCTTCCCTATTACCTTCTTCCACTGCCCTTTATTTTCCCCTCTTCCTTCACCTATCTAGTGGTCCTTATGGATACCCTACCTCTGCTCCTTTTAGGGATTGATTCCGAATTGTTCTTTCATGAAGGTGGGAAAGGCTGGGCATCTCCACCGCCTTCGTCTACCGAATGCCCAAGGAGAAACCCATCGTTGGCCCCTTTTCTCCGTGCGTAGGAGAACTCGGGCAGCCTCTTAGGGTTATAAAGATGGTGTGGATCCGTATCCATCCTCCAAGAGGACATACCGGACGTGACTGATTGTACAGTTGCAGTAGTGCCGGGCCCTTGTAGGCCTCCATGGTGGGGAGTCCCGAGGGAGAATGCGAAGCTTTTTTTCTTTTTGCAATGGCTAGTCATAAACCAAAAACCTCCCCTTCTCGTAAGGGTTCTCGTGCCAAACGTTCCTTAACTCCCCTTTCAGCCTTCCCTCGCTCGTTGGACCCCTATTCCAACGAAGTAGACCCAGATTGAGATTATCCCAGTTTTCTTGTCATGAATTCATCATCCGACACCCCACTTGCAAAAGTCGATGTGTTCGACGTCAATGAATCTTTTGAGTCCTGCTGTAGTGAACCCCGCCGGATCTGGTCAAGAGGTAGTGGTGATGTTGTAGTCGAGGTGTCATCACACTTTCAACACAACCTTGTGCGAAATCTATCTTCGATAGCTGAAGTTCCATTAACTGTTTCGCCTCATCCGCGTCTGAATTTTGTCAAAGGCGTCGTCCGTTCAAACGAACTAAGGGACTACGACCCCACCCGCCCTCAGAGCAAACTTAGTACCCAACTTGTCGATAACATACACAGGGTGACTAAAACATTAGGCTCCACTAGAGTCCCAACCGCCACACTGATTTTTAACATTCGAACGACGAGCACTGCCGCAGTATATTAAAACTGGAATCTTCGTGTCCCGGTAACTCCCTACGTCGAACTACCCAGACGTTGCTTCAATTGCAATCAATTTGGACATGTTGGCACCCCCGCTCCTGCGTGTATTGTAGCTGACTACCATGGCCCCGAATGCACCAAAACACCTCACGGTGCCAACTGCGGAGGTACCCACAGTGTTGCGTCAAAGGAGGTGCTCGCTTTGCGCGACTCTATGTCAGAAACATTCAGGATGTACAGTCGAAGCATCGCTCTCACACCGAGATAACTAATGTGGTCCCCCTCTCTCCAGCAGCTCTAGCTGGGAGAGGCTCAGGGTGAGACACTTGAAGATATCAGACACTATCTGAAAGAATCCTCAGCATCAACCAGTGAAGGTTCATCCACCTGACCCAGAGACCCAAAGCCCAGTCCAGTGGTAAGAGGAAGGATTCCTCAGCTGGGTAATCGACCACCAATGAGTGGGCAGCCTCTTGAGATGACTCGCCCGAACCCCGAGAATCTTCAATGGACTCTTCCCCTATTGCTGAACATTCTATGCTCTTACCTCCGTCCCACCCTTCACAGGACTTAGGCCCAATCCTGATCCAAACGATGGCAGATATAAACCCAGCTCCACACACCTCGTTCAGATCGCCTGTTCGTTCCACTCACCCTTCTACTCATGATCCGATGGAAGCAGTTGATACTCCAACATCACCAATCGCGGTGGTTGGACCAACCCCTCAGACATTGAAAATCCCCTCGACCTCCCTTTCTTTTGACGACTCTCCACCCCGCTGTTATTTGTCTTCAGGAGAATAAACTGGCTACACGCCCTTTCCGCCGGTACCCTGTTTGCTCACTTTCAACTCTATTGTTCCTGTTGGAAGCTCCTCTCATGGGGGGGGGGGCAATCATGGTATTTTCATCCCACCATGTATCTCCCATCCCCCTACATACTACCCTTCAAGCTGTTCCCGTGAGGGTTTTTTTTACTAAGCTTTGTACCGTTTGCTCTATTTACCTACCCCCTTGTTTATCATTGTCAAGACCCGACCTTTTAGAACTTATAGACCAGTTGCCCTCCCCATTTTTATTACCCATACTGGGGCGACATCACTCGGAATGCCAAAGGCAGTGTTTTAGAGTGTCTCTTATCTGATTTTCTTTGTGTTTTAAACACTGGCGATTTTACCTCTTATGTCCAGACGGACTCTTTTAGCTGTGTTGACCTGTCTGTTTGTTTCCCGGATTGCTTCACGGAATTTCGATGGCCAATTCTTGACTATCTCCATGGGAGTGACCACTTCCCTATTGTCTTGTCGCCCCTTCAAGTTAGCCCTCATACAACCATGCAGATTGGGAAGGTTACCAAGAGGCGTCCTTCACAAGTGCATCCTTGGGGACCTTCAATGAAGTGGGCGTGGCATTAGAATACTTTACATCGACTATCTACAATGCAGCAACACGGGTTCCTCATCCGTGCCCTGGTGGACCTCGGCGTGTACAACAGCTGTCAAAAACTACAAGTTAGCCCATGCCCGATTCCGAAAGAACCCAACTTTGTGCAACAAGGTCGACCGAAACCGAGCTCGTGCGCTTCGCCAAAGAACCCTTCGTCAGGCTCGCCGAAATTCATGGCGCTGTTACGTTTCATCAATTTTCTCTATGACACCAACCGCTAAGATCTGGAAGATGATTAATAAAATCAGGGGCTGTTATGCTGATCATACCCCTACACTCAACTTACACGGTTCCTGCTTTTGCTGACCATTTCCGCTCTGTCAGCAGTGTCAGCCGTTACAATAAGGCTTTTCTATCCTACAAATCAAAGGAAGAGTCTCATTCTCTCAATTTCATAACAAGATCTAACCTTCCATATAATGCTCTATTCAGCATCCATGAGCTGCGTAGTGCTTTTTCCCTTTGCAGAGCTACTTTTCCTGGCCTTGACGAGATTCATTTCGATATGATTTGGCACCTACATCCACACTCTACTCTCTTCTTACTTAATATGTACAACCTTATATGAGTGAAGGGTTTTTACCCATCATCATGGCTCATTGGGATCATCCTTTCCTTTGTCAAACCGGGCAGGGACCGGTTGGACGCAGCTTTTACCAGCTGTTTGAGTAAGTTGCTGGAAAGAATAATGTTGGAGCGCCCAAACTGGTTCCTAGAAACCAATCGCCTTCTCTCCATTTCAATGTGGCTTCCCTTGACCTCCTAGTACGTTTCAGAGGATTGGTCCGGAAAGCCTTCCATTAAAACACCGAGTCCTGGCCATAGTTTTCGATATTCGAAAGCCTACGACACAACATGGAGATACGGCATCTTGAAGCAGCTATACGTCTAGGGAATGAGAGGCCTTTTGCCGTCACTTATTCAGAGTTTTTTAGCATCTCGATCCTTCAAGGTACGTGTTGGAGACGCATACTCTGACCTGCAACCCCAAGAGGATGGAGTTCCTCAGGGCAGTGTTTAAAGTGTCTTATGTTTTTTAATTGCCTCAATGATATTTTTTCGTCTCTCCCAGAGGGTGTATCGGCAACTCTGTTTGTCGATGATTTAGCACTATACTGTTCCTTACCTCGCCTTCCATCAGCAGCGCGTCGGCTACAACTGGCGGTCGATGCTGTATCCAAAAGAGCACAACTTAAGGGATTCCGCTTTTCCACGACCAAAACCAAAGCAATGTATTTCCACCGAGGCAGAGGGGTTCTTGTTCCGCCATCTATCTCCCTACAAGGCGAAAATATAAAGTTTGTCTCCTAGTTTCGGTTCCTTGGCGTAACTCTCGATCCAAAGTTATCCTGGTTACCACACCTACGCCGACTTCGAACAGGCTGTCTGTGGGCTCTAGACATTTTGAAAGTCCTCTCACACACTTCGTGGGGCAGTGACCGACAAACATTTGGACATTATACACAACCATCGTCCAATCCAAATGGGATTATGGCTGTCAAATTCACTCATCGGCTTCCCCTTCAGCCCTTAAAATGCGGAACCCCATTCGAAACCTCGCAGTTCGTCTCTCCAGTGAAGCCTTCCGTACTTCTCTTGTCAACAGCATTTACCATAGACTTCAAATCTGCATGCGATACCTCTGCCGAGTACAGCAAGACTTACAGATGCCTGTATGCTGCCGAATCAACGGCGGCATTTGATAAGTTACCATCTTTATCCCGCCCTTTGAACCTTCGCATAGGGATCATCTCTCTAACCCGGGTGCTCCAAGGGTCCTTACCCTTCCATCCTTACTGACCCCTAGTTGGCATGCTCCTCTCCCCACAGTATGTACCAACATGTGAACCCTGGAGAAGTCTTCCAGCAATCCTTTTAGCTTTTAGACTCATCCAAATTTTAATGATTTTGTGATTTTTTCCGACTCAAGGATTGTTTTACAGTCATTTAGATCTTTTAATGCGTCCCATCCCCTAGTCACAGAAATTTGCAACTGGCTGGTCCAAAATGCGTCCCGATATAGAATTATTTTTTGCTGGGTCCCTGGGCCTGTGGGGGTCCTGGGCAACGAGAAGGCTGATCGGCTGGCCCGCTCAGCACATTCTGTGTCCCCTGAGAACTCGGCTCTGCCTTTTAGGGACTACTTTCCTTCAATAGGAAAGTATATTTTTCAACTGTAGCAGAATGAATGGGGCGATGACTGTTCATCATCCAAACTGTACAAAATTAAAAATTCTGTTCACTCTGCCTTCGAGCCGTCATAGATTGCGGTCGTTGGAGGTAGCCCTTTGCCGAGTTCGCATTGGCCACACGAGACTTACTCACGGCCATCTTGTTTCGGGTGATGTTCAAATCATCCCCTGCCGTCGGTTTTGTGGTGGGGATCAATCGGTTGCCCACCTTTAATTGGATTGTAGCCATTTTACCATTCTTCGGTTGTCCTGTTTCTCGACCCCTTTAACTATCCCGCAACACACCCGTCTTCGATTCATATTGGTAGATGAATCTTTTAACCCTTCGTTTTTTAAATTTTTATCACAAAGTGGTCTCCTCCGCCTTTTATAGATAACTTGCCTCGTTTTATCCTAGCTGCCATATAGAATCTACTTGGATTGGGCAGCAACCCACTAGTTCTTTACCTTAAACCTTAACCCCATGTTAAGTTGTACAGCAGCAGAAGCTATTATTCATGATGCATCAAACTGCATTCCAGAAAACAAACTTTCGTGAGACTCTGGTAAGGTTATGCACTGATAGAGCTCCAGCCCTGTTTGGTCTGCCCTCTGGATTCATTACAAGTGCGAAAGGAAAAAAATCAATCTTTTGTAGATCCATATATCTTGAAGCCATAACATTCAGAAATTTACCTGCTGAAATGAGGGATGTGCTGAACGCGGCTACAACGGTAATCAACTTTATCAAAGCTGGACCCTTAAACATTCTCCTCTTCAATCTGCTGTGTAAGGATATGGAATCAGGGCATGAAGCCTTGCTTCTTCACATGAACGTGCGATGGTTATTATCAAAGCGGAACATATTAGCCTGCTTTATAAACTGCGAGAAGTAGTAGGAATATTTATAGATTCGCATTAGAAGGCAGATCTCTATGACAAGTTACAGTCTTAAGGTTTTCAGCTATCTCTAACTTACTTTACGGACATCTTCGAAGCATTGAATGCTCTTAATATCACGCACCACGACACCATTCCGAACCTTCATGGACAAACTCAACCTCTGGAAGTGTTGAATTCTAGGAAAATACAGTCGGTTTTAGGAACAGTGGATTCTGCTCTTATTCAGGGTTACCTCTGTTTAAAGTCAGCGGGGAAAAACCTGGGGGTTCTCTGTCACGGCCGAGCTGGTTGCAATACACCGCTCGGTACGGGAGATAACGCGTCGTGCCCGGTTCAGAGACCTGATTGTGATCTTTAGCGAATCATAAAGCGCCTTGAGTCTTCTCGGGGCATTGGAATCGCAACACCCTCTGGTTCGCCGTATTCGTGACGCCACGGTTGCCGCCAGCCGGGCGGATGTGGAGATTATCTTCTGAGTCCCTGGACATGGGGGAATTGGGGGGAATAAGTGCGCCGACGAGGACGCCAAAAACTCCGCGAGGATTGAGCGACCAGACCATCGTTAATAACAACTCTTCGTCGCAGTTCCTGAACCGTTTATTGCAGGGTAACGAAATCTCTAGGCATTGAGGGAAATGTATTGATAGAGACAGCCAGATAACTTCAACAAATTTTAGGGGCAAATGAAGGAAACACTTTTTACTAAAGTTTCCAATCAAAAGTATTAATACCCTATATAATTTGATAACTAATAGTCAGTAATATAACTTATTGATTAATGACGCTCTTCAAAGGATTATATTTTTCACCTTTTTCAAACAAACTTCTGACGGAAGTTTGTTGCAGTCATCTTTGCAAATAATCTCAAATTGATCGTTTGTTGGTGTCTTGTATGGCCATAAATTTTCTATCGGGTTGAAGTTTGTCGACTGTGATGGCTATTACACACCGCTTATTTTAGCTGCCTTCAACCAGGAAATAACCGATTTCGATGTTTCGGAGGTGGTGGTGTTGAAAGACCCATCCTATTCCTAGGCCAATTTGAGAGCATAACTCCAGATAATCTTGTAGAATATTCCCGTTGTATTCTTTGTTCATCGTTCTGTTGATTCGATGAAGTGTACCAACGCCTGTTGTGCAGAAACTGTCTCATAACATAATAATCTACCTCCATGTTTTACTTTGGAGAATGTTTTTTTGGAAGACCGGCCTCACCAATTTTACGCCAAGCATCATTTGTGCCTACCAATTCACTCTGTTTCATCTGGCGATGGCTTATGGCTCCCAAAATTGAGATCTTTTTATCTATTTGCTCTGAGCATGCGGAATAATCTGCCTCCCTGATGAGCGCTGTTCATTACATTGAACAGCGCTATACAAGATTCCATATTATTATTGCATCGAAATGCAGCTCTTTTTCTTCTCTCTCTCTCTCTCTCTCTCTCTCTCTCTCTCTCTCTCTCTCTCTCTCTCTCTCTCTCTCTCTCTCTCTCTCTCTCTCTCTCTCTCTCTCTCTCTCTCTCTCTCTCTCTCTCTCTCTCTCTCTCTCTCTCTCTCTCTCTCTCTCTCCTCTCTCTCTCTCTCTCTCTCTCTTCTCTCTCTCTCTCTCTCTCTCTCTCTCTTCTCTCTCATCCTCTCTCTCTCTCTCT
>CAXAKS010000176.1:0-21584 GCA_963969495.1 Ceratothoa steindachneri | reverse complement strand
CTCCCAAGGGGTATATCTGAGATATTTGTATAAAGCCGAGCTTCACATTTCTCTTCTCGCCCTATGGAATAAGGTATAACTGCGATATATTATTTAAAAATCCGACGCTCGCCGTATCTTAGGCGAGGGGCGTCGAGGGGGGAACGGGATATAAAGAGTAGCAAGACGGTCGAGGCTAAGGTCGGCGGTACTTGCCCTTTAGTCTTATAAGGCCGAGGGTCGCCTCGATGGCCTCGGTCTTCCTAAAACACCCGAGTGGTATATGCGAGTTATTTGTAAAAAGCCGAGGGTAATATTTTTTCCCTCCCGCTCCCAAGGGGTATATCCGAGATATTTGTATAAAGCCGAGCATCACATTTCTCTTCTCGCCCTATGGAATAAGGTATAACTGCGATATTTTATTTAAAAAGCCGACGCTCGCCGCATCTTAGGCGAGGGGCGTCGAGGGGGGAACGGGATATAAAGAGTAGTAAGACGGTCGAGGCTAAGGTCGGCGGTACTTGCCCTTTATTCTTATAAGGCCGAGGGTCGCCTCGAGTTATTTGTAAAAAGCCGAGGGTAACATTTTTCCCCTCCCGCTCCCAAGGGGTATATCTGAGATATTTGTATAAAGCCGAGCTTCACATTTCTCTTCTCGCCCTATGAAATAAGGTATAACTGCGATATTATATTTAAAAATCCGACGCTCGCCGCATCTTAGGCGAGGGGTGTCGAGGGGGGAACGGGATATAAAGAGTAGTAAGACGGTCGAGGCTAAGGTCGGCGGTACTTGCCCTTTAGTCTTATAAGGCCGAGGGTCGCCTCGATGGCCTCGGTCTTCCTAAAACACCCGAGTGGTATAGGCGAGTTATTTGTAAAAAGCCGAGGGTAACATTTTTCCCCTCCCGCTCCCAAAGGGTATATCTGAGATATTTGTATAAAGGCGAGCATCACATTTCTCTTCTCGCCCTATGGAATAAGGTATAACTGCGATATATTATTTAAAAAGCCGACGCTCGCCGTATCTTAGGCGAGGGGCGTCGAGGGGGGAACGGGATATAAAGAGTAGTAAGACGGTCGAGGCTAAGGTCGGCGGTACTTGCCCTTTAGTCTTATAAGGCCGAGGGTCGCCTCGATGGCCTCGGTCTTCCTCTAACACCCGAGTGGTATATGCGAGTTATTTGTAAAAAGCCGAGGGTAACATTTTTCCCCTCCCGCTCCCAAGGGGTATATCTGAGATATTTGTATAAAGCCGAGCATCACATTTCTCTTCTCGCCCTATGGAATAAGGTATAACTGCGATATTTTATTTAAAAAGCCGACGCTCGCCGCATCTTAGGCGAGGGGCGTCGAGGGGGGAACGGGATATAAAGAGTAGTAAGACGGTCGAGGCTAAGGTCGGCGGTACTTGCCCTTTAGTCTTATAAGGCCGAGGGTCGCCTCGATGGCCTCGGTCTTCCTAAAACACCCGAGTGGTATATGCGAGTTATTTGTAAAAAGCCGAGGGTAACATTTTTCCCCTCCCGCTCCCAAGGGGTATATCTGAGATATTTGTATAAAGCCGAGCATCACATTTCTCTTCTCGCCCTATGGAATAAGGTATAACTGCGATATTTTATTTAAAAAGCCGACGCTCGCCGCATCTTAGGCGAGGGGCGTCGAGGGGGGAACGGGATATAAAGAGTAGTAAGACGGTCGAGGCTAAGGTCGGCGGTACTTGCCCTTTAGTCTTATAAGGCCGAGGGTCGCCTCGATGGCCTCGGTCTTCCTAAAACACCCGAGTGGTATATGCGAGTTATTTGTAAAAAGCCGAGGGTAACATTTTTCCCCTCCCGCTCCCAAGGGGTATATCTGAGATATTTGTATAAAGCCGAGCTTCACATTTCTCTTCTCGCCCTATGGAATAAGGTATAACTGCGATATTATATTTAAAAAGCCGACGCTCGCTGAAACTAAGGCGAGGGGCGTCGAGGGGGGAACGGGATATAAAGAGTAGTAAGACGGTCGAGGCTAAGGTCGGCGGTACTTGCCCTTTAGTCTTATAAGGCCGAGGGTCGCCTCGATGGCCTCGGTCTTCCTAAAACACCCGAGTGGTATATGCGAGGTATTTGTAAAAAGCCGAGGGTAACATTTTTCCCCTCCCGCTCCCAAGGGGTATATCTGAGATATTTGTATAAAGCCGAGCATCACATTTCTCTTCTCGCCCTATGGAATAAGGTATAACTGCGATATTTTATTTAAAAAGCCGACGCTCGCTGAAACTAAGGCGAGGGGCGTCGAGGGGGGAACGGGATATAAAGAGTAGTAAGACGGTCGAGGCTAAGGTCGGCGGTACTTGCCCTTTAGTCTTATAAGGCCGAGGGTCGCCTCGATGGCCTCGGTCTTCCTAAAACACCCGAGTGGTATATGCGAGTTATTTGTAAAAAGCCGAGGGTAACATTTTTCCCCTCCCGCTCCCAAGGGGTATATCTGAGATATTTGTATAAAGCCGAGCATCACATTTCTCTTCTCGCCCTATGGAATAAGGTATAACTGCGAGATTATATTTAAAAAGCCGACGCTCGCCGCATCTTAGGCGAGGGGCGTCGAGGGGGGAACGGGATATAAAGAGTAGTAAGACGGTCGAGGCTAAGGTCGGCGGTACTTGCCCTTTAGTCTTATAAGGCCGAGGGTCGCCTCGATGGCCTCGGTCTTCCTCTAACACCCGAGTGGTATATGCGAGTTATTTGTAAAAAGCCGAGGGTAACATTTTTCCCCTCCCGCTCCCAAGGGGTATATCTGAGATATTTGTATAAAGCCGAGCTTCACATTTCTCTTCTCGCCCTATGAAATAAGGTATAACTGCGATATTATATTTAAAAATCCGACGCTCGCCGCATCTTAGGCGAGGGGTGTCGAGGGGGGAACGGGATATAAAGAGTAGTAAGACGGTCGAGGCTAAGGTCGGCGGTACTTGTCCTTTAGTCTTATAAGGCCGAGGGTCGCCTCGATGGCCTCGGTCTTCCTAAAACACCCGAGTGGTATATGCGAGTTATTTGTAAAAAGCCGAGGGTAACATTTTTCCCCTCCCGCTCCCAAGGGGTATATCTGAGATATTTGTATAAAGCCGAGCTTCACATTTCTCTTCTCGCCCTATGAAATAAGGTATAACTGCGATATTATATTTAAAAATCCGACGCTCGCCGCATCTTAGGCGAGGGGCGTCGAGGGGGGAACGGGATATAAAGAGTAATAAGACGGTCGAGGCTAAGGTCGGCGGTACTTGTCCTTTAGTCTTATAAGGCCGAGGGTCGCCTCGATGGCCTCGGTCTTCCTAAAACACCCGAGTGGTATATGCGAGGTATTTGTAAAAAGCCGAGGGTAACATTTTTCCCCTCCCGCTCCCAAGGGGTATATCTGAGATATTTGTATAAAGCCGAGCATCACATTTCTCTTCTCGCCCTATGGAATAAGGTATAACTGCGATATTTTATTTAAAAAGCCGACGCTCGCTGAAACTAAGGCGAGGGGCGTCGAGGGGGGAACGGGATATAAAGAGTAGTAAGACGGTCGAGGCTAAGGTCGGCGGTACTTGCCCTTTAGTCTTATAAGGCCGAGGGTCGCCTCGATGGCCTCGGTCTTCCTCTAACACCCGAGTGGTATATGCGAGTTATTTGTAAAAAGCCGAGGGTAACATTTTTCCCCTCCCGCTCCCAAGGGGTATATCTGAGATATTTGTATAAAGCCGAGCATCACATTTCTCTTCTCGCCCTATGGAATAAGGTATAACTGCGATATTTTATTTAAAAAGCCGACGCTCGCTGAAACTAAGGCGAGGGGCGTCGAGGGGGGAACGGGATATAAAGAGTAGTAAGACGGTCGAGGCTAAGGTCGGCGGTACTTGCCCTTTAGTCTTATAAGGCCGAGGGTCGCCTCGATGGCCTCGGTCTTCCTAAAACACCCGAGTGGTATATGCGAGTTATTTGTAAAAAGCCGAGGGTAACATTTTTCCCCTCCCGCTCCCAAGGGGTATATCTGAGATATTTGTATAAAGCCGAGCTTCACATTTCTCTTCTCGCCCTATGAAATAAGGTATAACTGCGATATTATATTTAAAAATCCGACGCTCGCCGCATCTTAGGCGAGGGGTGTCGAGGGGGGAACGGGATATAAAGAGTAGTAAGACGGTCGAGGCTAAGGTCGGCGGTACTTGCCCTTTAGTCTTATAAGGCCGAGGGTCGCCTCGATGGCCTCGGTCTTCCTCTAACACCCGAGTGGTATATGCGAGTTATTTGTAAAAAGCCGAGGGTAACATTTTTTCCCTCCCGCTCCCAAGGGGTATATCTGAGATATTTGTATAAAGCCGAGCATCACATTTCTCTTCTCGCCCTATGGAATAAGGTATAACTGCGATATTTTATTTAAAAAGCCGACGCTCGCCGCATCTTAGGCGAGGGGCGTCGAGGGGGGAACGGGATATAAAGAGTAATAAGACGGTCGAGGCTAAGGTCGGCGGTACTTGTCCTTTAGTCTTATAAGGCCGAGGGTCGCCTCGATGGCCTCGGTCTTCCTAAAACACCCGAGTGGTATATGCGAGGTATTTGTAAAAAGCCGAGGGTAACATTTTTCCCCTCCCGCTCCCAAGGGGTATATCTGAGATATTTGTATAAAGCCGAGCATCACATTTCTCTTCTCGCCCTATGGAATAAGGTATAACTGCGATATTTTATTTAAAAAGCCGACGCTCGCTGAAACTAAGGCGAGGGGCGTCGAGGGGGGAACGGGATATAAAGAGTAGTAAGACGGTCGAGGCTAAGGTCGGCGGTACTTGCCCTTTAGTCTTATAAGGCCGAGGGTCGCCTCGATGGCCTCGGTCTTCCTCTAACACCCGAGTGGTATATGCGAGTTATTTGTAAAAAGCCGAGGGTAACATTTTTCCCCTCCCGCTCCCAAGGGGTATATCTGAGATATTTGTATAAAGCCGAGCTTCACATTTCTCTTCTCGCCCTATGAAATAAGGTATAACTGCGATATTATATTTAAAAATCCGACGCTCGCCGCATCTTAGGCGAGGGGTGTCGAGGGGGGAACGGGATATAAAGAGTAGTAAGACGGTCGAGGCTAAGGTCGGCGGTACTTGCCCTTTAGTCTTATAAGGCCGAGGGTCGCCTCGATGGCCTCGGTCTTCCTAAAACACCCGAGTGGTATATGCGAGTTATTTGTAAAAAGCCGAGGGTAACATTTTTCCCCTCCCGCTCCCAAGGGGTATATCTGAGATATTTGTATAAAGCCGAGCTTCACATTTCTCTTCTCGCCCTATGAAATAAGGTATAACTGCGATATTATATTTAAAAATCCGACGCTCGCCGCATCTTAGGCGAGGGGCGTCGAGGGGGGAACGGGATATAAAGAGTAATAAGACGGTCGAGGCTAAGGTCGGCGGTACTTGTCCTTTAGTCTTATAAGGCCGAGGGTCGCCTCGATGGCCTCGGTCTTCCTAAAACACCCGAGTGGTATATGCGAGTTATTTGTAAAAAGCCGAGGGTAACATTTTTCCCCTCCCGCTCCCAAGGGGTATATCTGAGATATTTGTATAAAGCCGAGCTTCACATTTCTCTTCTCGCCCTATGAAATAAGGTATAACTGCGATATTATATTTAAAAATCCGACGCTCGCCGCATCTTAGGCGAGGGGTGTCGAGGGGGGAACGGGATATAAAGAGTAGTAAGACGGTCGAGGCTAAGGTCGGCGGTACTTGCCCTTTAGTCTTATAAGGCCGAGGGTCGCCTCGATGGCCTCGGTCTTCCTAAAACACCCGAGTGGTATATGCGAGTTATTTGTAAAAAGCCGAGGGTAACATTTTTCCCCTCCCGCTCCCAAGGGGTATATCTGAGATATTTGTATAAAGCCGAGCATCACATTTCTCTTCTCGCCCTATGGAATAAGGTATAACTGCGATATTATATTTAAAAATCCGACGCTCGCCGCATCTTAGGCGAGGGGCGTCGAGGGGGGAACGGGATATAAAGAGTAATAAGACGGTCGAGGCTAAGGTCGGCGGTACTTGTCCTTTAGTCTTATAAGGCCGAGGGTCGCCTCGATGGCCTCGGTCTTCCTAAAACACCCGAGTGGTATATGCGAGGTATTTGTAAAAAGCCGAGGGTAACATTTTTCCCCTCCCGCTCCCAAGGGGTATATCTGAGATATTTGTATAAAGCCGAGCATCACATTTCTCTTCTCGCCCTATGGAATAAGGTATAACTGCGATATTTTATTTAAAAAGCCGACGCTCGCTGAAACTAAGGCGAGGGGCGTCGAGGGGGGAACGGGATATAAAGAGTAGTAAGACGGTCGAGGCTAAGGTCGGCGGTACTTGCCCTTTAGTCTTATAAGGCCGAGGGTCGCCTCGATGGCCTCGGTCTTCCTCTAACACCCGAGTGGTATATGCGAGTTATTTGTAAAAAGCCGAGGGTAACATTTTTCCCCTCCCGCTCCCAAGGGGTATATCTGAGATATTTGTATAAAGCCGAGCATCACATTTCTCTTCTCGCCCTATGGAATAAGGTATAACTGCGATATTTTATTTAAAAAGCCGACGCTCGCTGAAACTAAGGCGAGGGGCGTCGAGGGGGGAACGGGATATAAAGAGTAGTAAGACGGTCGAGGCTAAGGTCGGCGGTACTTGCCCTTTAGTCTTATAAGGCCGAGGGTCGCCTCGATGGCCTCGGTCTTCCTAAAACACCCGAGTGGTATATGCGAGTTATTTGTAAAAAGCCGAGGGTAACATTTTTCCCCTCCCGCTCCCAAGGGGTATATCTGAGATATTTGTATAAAGCCGAGCTTCACATTTCTCTTCTCGCCCTATGAAATAAGGTATAACTGCGATATTATATTTAAAAATCCGACGCTCGCCGCATCTTAGGCGAGGGGTGTCGAGGGGGGAACGGGATATAAAGAGTAGTAAGACGGTCGAGGCTAAGGTCGGCGGTACTTGCCCTTTAGTCTTATAAGGCCGAGGGTCGCCTCGATGGCCTCGGTCTTCCTCTAACACCCGAGTGGTATATGCGAGTTATTTGTAAAAAGCCGAGGGTAACATTTTTTCCCTCCCGCTCCCAAGGGGTATATCTGAGATATTTGTATAAAGCCGAGCATCACATTTCTCTTCTCGCCCTATGGAATAAGGTATAACTGCGATATTTTATTTAAAAAGCCGACGCTCGCCGCATCTTAGGCGAGGGGCGTCGAGGGGGGAACGGGATATAAAGAGTAATAAGACGGTCGAGGCTAAGGTCGGCGGTACTTGTCCTTTAGTCTTATAAGGCCGAGGGTCGCCTCGATGGCCTCGGTCTTCCTAAAACACCCGAGTGGTATATGCGAGGTATTTGTAAAAAGCCGAGGGTAACATTTTTCCCCTCCCGCTCCCAAGGGGTATATCTGAGATATTTGTATAAAGCCGAGCATCACATTTCTCTTCTCGCCCTATGGAATAAGGTATAACTGCGATATTTTATTTAAAAAGCCGACGCTCGCTGAAATTAAGGCGAGGGGCGTCGAGGGGGGAACGGGATATAAAGAGTAGTAAGACGGTCGAGGCTAAGGTCGGCGGTACTTGCCCTTTAGTCTTATAAGGCCGAGGGTCGCCTCGATGGCCTCGGTCTTCCTCTAACACCCGAGTGGTATATGCGAGTTATTTGTAAAAAGCCGAGGGTAACATTTTTCCCCTCCCGCTCCCAAGGGGTATATCTGAGATATTTGTATAAAGCCGAGCATCACATTTCTCTTCTCGCCCTATGGAATAAGGTATAACTGCGATATTATATTTAAAAATCCGACGCTCGCCGCATCTTAGGCGAGGGGTGTCGAGGGGGGAACGGGATATAAAGAGTAGTAAGACGGTCGAGGCTAAGGTCGGCGGTACTTGCCCTTTAGTCTTATAAGGCCGAGGGTCGCCTCGATGGCCTCGGTCTTCCTAAAACACCCGAGTGGTATATGCGAGTTATTTGTAAAAAGCCGAGGGTAACATTTTTCCCCTCCCGCTCCCAAGGGGTATATCTGAGATATTTGTATAAAGCCGAGCATCACATTTCTCTTCTCGCCCTACGGAATAAGGTATAACTGCGAGATTATATTTAAAAAGCCGACGCTCGCTGAAACTAAGGCGAGGGGCGTCGAGGGGGGAACGGGATATAAAGAGTAGTAAGACGGTCGAGGCTAAGGTCGGCGGTACTTGCCCTTTAGTCTTATAAGGCCGAGGGTCGCCTCGATGGCCTCGGTCTTCCTAAAACACCCGAGTGGTATATGCGAGTTATTTGTAAAAAGCCGAGGGTAACATTTTTCCCCTCCCGCTCCCAAGGGGTATATCTGAGATATTTGTATAAAGCCGAGCATCACATTTCTCTTCTCGCCCTATGGAATAAGGTATAACTGCGATATTTTATTTAAAAAGCCGACGCTCGCCGCATCTTAGGCGAGGGGCGTCGAGGGGGGAACGGGATATAAAGAGTAGTAAAACGGTCGAGGCTAAGGTCGGCGGTACTTGCCCTTTAGTCTTATAAGGCCGAGGGTCGCCTCGATGGCCTCGGTCTTCCTCTAACACCCGAGTGGTATATGCGAGTTATTTGTAAAAAGCCGAGGGTAACATTTTTCCCCTCCCGCTCCCAAGGGGTATATCTGAGATATTTGTATAAAGCCGAGCATCACATTTCTCTTCTCGCCCTATGGAATAAGGTATAACTGCGATATTTTATTTAAAAAGCCGACGCTCGCTGAAACTAAGGCGAGGGGCGTCGAGGGGGGAACGGGATATAAAGAGTAGTAAGACGGTCGAGGCTAAGGTCGGCGGTACTTGCCCTTTAGTCTTATAAGGCCGAGGGTCGCCTCGATGGCCTCGGTCTTCCTCTAACACCCGAGTGGTATATGCGAGTTATTTGTAAAAAGCCGAGGGTAACATTTTTCCCCTCCCGCTCCCAAGGGGTATATCTGAGATATTTGTATAAAGCCGAGCATCACATTTCTCTTCTCGCCCTATGGAATAAGGTATAACTGCGATATTTTATTTAAAAAGCCGACGCTCGCTGAAACTAAGGCGAAGGGCGTCGTGGGGGGAACGGGATATAAAGAGTAGTAAGACGGTCGAGGCTAAGGTCGGCGGTACTTGCCCTTTAGTCTTATAAGGCCGAGGGTCGCCTCGATGGCCTCGGTCTTCCTAAAACACCCGAGTGGTATATGCGAGTTATTTGTAAAAAGCCGAGGGTAACATTTTTCCCCTCCCGCTCCCAAGGGGTATATCTGAGATATTTGTATAAAGCCGAGCATCACATTTCTCTTCTCGCCCTATGGAATAAGGTATAACTGCGATATTATATTTAAAAAGCCGACGCTCGCTGAAACTAAGGCCGGTGGCGTCGAGGGGGGAACGGGATATAAAGAGTAGTAAGACGGTCGAGGCTAAGGTCGGCGGTACTTGCCCTTTAGTCTTATAAGGCCGAGGGTCGCCTCGATGGCCTCGGTCTTCCTCTAACACCCGAGTGGTATATGCGAGTTATTTGTAAAAAGCCGAGGGTAACATTTTTCCCCTCCCGCTCCCAAGGGGTATATCTGAGATATTTGTATAAAGCCGAGCATCACATTTCTCTTCTCGCCCTATGGAATAAGGTATAACTGCGATATTTTATTTAAAAAGCCGACGCTCGCTGAAACTAAGGCGAGGGGCGTCGTGGGGGGAACGGGATATAAAGAGTAGTAAGACGGTCGAGGCTAAGGTCGGCGGTACTTGCCCTTTAGTCTTATAAGGCCGAGGGTCGCCTCGATGGCCTCGGTCTTCCTAAAACACCCGAGTGGTATATGCGAGTTATTTGTAAAAAGCCGAGGGTAACATTTTTCCCCTCCCGCTCCCAAGGGGTATATCTGAGATATTTGTATAAAGCCGAGCATCACATTTCTCTTCTCGCCCTATGGAATAAGGTATAACTGCGATATTATATTTAAAAAGCCGACGCTCGCTGAAACTAAGGCCGGTGGCGTCGAGGGGGGAACGGGATATAAAGAGTAGTAAGACGGTCGAGGCTAAGGTCGGCGGTACTTGCCCTTTAGTCTTATAAGGCCGAGGGTCGCCTCGATGGCCTCGGTCTTCCTAAAACACCCGAGTGGTATAGGCGAGTTATTTGTAAAAAGCCGAGGGTAACATTTTTCCCCTCCCGCTCCCAAGGGGTATATCTGAGATATTTGTATAAAGCCGAGCATCACATTTCTCTTCTCGCCCTATGGAATAAGGTATAACTGCGATATTATATTTAAAAAGCCGACGCTCGCTGAAACTAAGGCCGGTGGCGTCGAGGGGGGAACGGGATATAAAGAGTAGTAAGACGGTCGAGGCTAAGGTCGGCGGTACTTGCCCTTTAGTCTTATAAGGCCGAGGGTCGCCTCGATGGCCTCGGTCTTCCTAAAACACCCGAGTGGTATATGCGAGTTATTTGTAAAAAGCCGAGGGTAACATTTTTCCCCTCCCGCTCCCAAGGGGTATATCTGAGATATTTGTATAAAGCCGAGCTTCACATTTCTCTTCTCGCCCTATGAAATAAGGTATAACTGCGATATTATATTTAAAAATCCGACGCTCGCCGCATCTTAGGCGAGGGGTGTCGAGGGGGGAACGGGATATAAAGAGTAGTAAGACGGTCGAGGCTAAGGTCGGCGGTACTTGCCCTTTAGTCTTATAAGGCCGAGGGTCGCCTCGATGGCCTCGGTCTTCCTAAAACACCCGAGTGGTATATGCGAGTTATTTGTAAAAAGCCGAGGGTAACATTTTTCCCCTCCCGCTCCCAAGGGGTATATCTGAGATATTTGTATAAAGCCGAGCATCACATTTCTCTTCTCGCCCTACGGAATAAGGTATAACTGCGAGATTATATTTAAAAAGCCGACGCTCGCTGAAACTAAGGCGAGGGGCGTCGAGGGGGGAACGGGATATAAAGAGTAGTAAGACGGTCGAGGCTAAGGTCGGCGGTACTTGCCCTTTAGTCTTATAAGGCCGAGGGTCGCCTCGATGGCCTCGGTCTTCCTAAAACACCCGAGTGGTATATGCGAGTTATTTGTAAAAAGCCGAGGGTAACATTTTTCCCCTCCCGCTCCCAAGGGGTATATCTGAGATATTTGTATAAAGCCGAGCATCACATTTCTCTTCTCGCCCTATGGATTAAGGTATAACTGCGAGATTATATTTAAAAAGCCGAAGCTCGCTGAAACTAAGGCGAGGGGCGTCGAGGGGGGAACGGGATATAAAGAGTAGTAAGACGGTCGAGGCTAAGGTCGGCGGTACTTGCCCTTCAGTCTTATAAGGCCGAGGGTCGCCTCGATGGCCTCGGTCTTCCTAAAACACCCGAGTGGTATATGCGAGTTATTTGTAAAAAGCCGAGGGTAACATTTTTCCCCTCCCGCTCCCAAGGGGTATATCTGAGATATTTGTATAAAGCCGAGCATCACATTTCTCTTCTCGCCCTATGGAATAAGGTATAACTGCGATATTTTATTTAAAAAGCCGACGCTCGCCGCATCTTAGGCGAGGGGCGTCGAGGGGGGAACGGGATATAAAGAGTAGTAAAACGGTCGAGGCTAAGGTCGGCGGTACTTGCCCTTTAGTCTTATAAGGCCGAGGGTCGCCTCGATGGCCTCGGTCTTCCTAAAACACCCGAGTGGTATATGCGAGTTATTTGTAAAAAGCCGAGGGTAACATTTTTCCCCTCCCGCTCCCAAGGGGTATATCTGAGATATTTGTATAAAGCCGAGCATCACATTTCTCTTCTCGCCCTATGGAATAAGGTATAACTGCGATATTTTATTTAAAAAGCCGACGCTCGCTGAAACTAAGGCGAGGGGCGTCGAGGGGGGAACGGGATATAAAGAGTAGTAGGACGGTCGAGGCTAAGGTCGGCGGTACTTGCCCTTTAGTCTTATAAGGCCGAGGGTCGCCTCGATGGCCTCGGTCTTCCTAAAACACCCGAGTGGTATATGCGAGTTATTTGTAAAAAGCCGAGGGTAACATTTTTCCCCTCCCGCTCCCAAGGGGTATATCTGAGATATTTGTATAAAGCCGAGCATCACATTTCTCTTCTCGCCCTATGGAATAAGGTATAACTGCGATATTTTATTTAAAAAGCCGACGCTCGCCGCATCTTAGGCGAGGGGCGTCGAGGGGGGAACGGGATATAAAGAGTAGTAAGACGGTCGAGGCTAAGGTCGGCGGTACTTGCCCTTTAGTCTTATAAGGCCGAGGGTCGCCTCGATGGCCTCGGTCTTCCTAAAACACCCGAGTGGTATATGCGAGTTATTTGTAAAAAGCCGAGGGTAACATTTTTCCCCTCCCGCTCCCAAGGGGTATATCTGAGATATTTGTATAAAGCCGAGCATCACATTTCTCTTCTCGCCCTATGGAATAAGGTATAACTGCGATATTTTATTTAAAAAGCCGACGCTCACCGCATCTTAGGCGAGGGGCGTCGAGGGGGGAACGGGATATAAAGAGTAGTAAGACGGTCGAGGCTAAGGTCGGCGGTACTTGCCCTTTAGTCTTATAAGGCCGAGGGTCGCCTCGATGGCCTCGGTCTTCCTAAAACACCCGAGTGGTATATGCGAGTTATTTGTAAAAAGCCGAGGGTAACATTTTTTCCCTCCCGCTCCCAAGGGGTATATCTGAGATATTTGTATAAAGCCGAGCATCACATTTCTCTTCTCGCCCTATGGAATAAGGTATAACTGCGATATTATATTTAAAAATCCGACGCTTGCCGCATCTTAGGCGAGGGGTGTCGAGGGGGGAACGTGATATAAAGAGTAGTAAGACGGTCGAGGCTAAGGTCGGCGGTACTTGCCCTTTAGTCTTATAAGGCCGAGGGTCGCCTCGATAACCTCGGTCTTCCTAAAACACCCGAGTGGTATATGCGAGTTATTTGTAAAAAGCCGAGGGTAACATTTTTCCCCTCCCGCTCCCAAGGGGTATATCTGAGATATTTGTATAAAGCCGAGCATCACATTTCTCTTCTCGCCCTATGGAATAAGGTATAACTGCGATATATTATTTAAAAAGCCGACGCTCGCCGCATCTTAGGCGAGGGGCGTCGAGGGGGGAACGGGATATAAAGAGTAGTAAGACGGTCGAGGCTAAGGTCGGCGGTACTTGCCCTTTAGTCTTATAAGGCCGAGGGTCGCCTCGATGGCCTCGGTCTTCCTCTAACACCCGAGTGGTATATGCGAGTTATTTGTAAAAAGCCGAGGGTAACATTTTTCCCCTCCCGCTCCCAAGGGGTATATCTGAGATATTTGTATAAAGCCGAGCATCACATTTCTCTTCTCGCCCTATGGAATAAGGTATAACTGCGATATTTTATTTAAAAAGCCGACGCTCGCTGAAACTAAGGCGAGGGGCGTCGAGGGGGGAACGGGATATAAAGAGTAGTAAGACGGTCGAGGCTAAGGTCGGCGGTACTTGCCCTTTAGTCTTATAAGGCCGAGGGTCGCCTCGATGGCCTCGGTCTTCCTAAAACACCCGAGTGGTATATGCGAGTTATTTGTAAAAAGCCGAGGGTAACATTTTTCCCCTCCCGCTCCCAAGGGGTATATCTGAGATATTTGTATAAAGCCGAGCATCACATTTCTCTTCTCGCCCTATGGAATAAGGTATAACTGCGAGATTATATTTAAAAAGCCGACGCTCGCTGAAACTAAGGCGAGGGGCGTCGAGGGGGGAACGGGATATAAAGAGTAGTAAGACGGTCGAGGCTAAGGTCGGCGGTACTTGCCCTTTAGTCTTATAAGGCCGAGGGTCGCCTCGATGGCCTCGGTCTTTCTAAAACACCGAGTGGTATATGCGAGTTATTTGTAAAAAGCCGAGGGTAACATTTTTCCCCTCCCGCTCCCAAGGGGTATATCTGAGATATTTGTATAAAGCCGAGCTTCACATTTCTCTTCTCGCCCTATGGAATAAGGTATAACTGCGATATATTATTTAAAAATCCGACGCTCGCCGTATCTTAGGCGAGGGGCGTCGAGGGGGGAACGGGATATAAAGAGTAGCAAGACGGTCGAGGCTAAGGTCGGCGGTACTTGCCCTTTAGTCTTATAAGGCCGAGGGTCGCCTCGATGGCCTCGGTCTTCCTAAAACACCCGAGTGGTATATGCGAGTTATTTGTAAAAAGCCGAGGGTAATATTTTTTCCCTCCCGCTCCCAAGGGGTATATCCGAGATATTTGTATAAAGCCGAGCATCACATTTCTCTTCTCGCCCTATGGAATAAGGTATAACTGCGATATTTTATTTAAAAAGCCGACGCTCGCCGCATCTTAGGCGAGGGGCGTCGAGGGGGGAACGGGATATAAAGAGTAGTAAGACGGTCGAGGCTAAGGTCGGCGGTACTTGCCCTTTATTCTTATAAGGCCGAGGGTCGCCTCGAGTTATTTGTAAAAAGCCGAGGGTAACATTTTTCCCCTCCCGCTCCCAAGGGGTATATCTGAGATATTTGTATAAAGCCGAGCTTCACATTTCTCTTCTCGCCCTATGAAATAAGGTATAACTGCGATATTATATTTAAAAATCCGACGCTCGCCGCATCTTAGGCGAGGGGTGTCGAGGGGGGAACGGGATATAAAGAGTAGTAAGACGGTCGAGGCTAAGGTCGGCGGTACTTGCCCTTTAGTCTTATAAGGCCGAGGGTCGCCTCGATGGCCTCGGTCTTCCTAAAACACCCGAGTGGTATAGGCGAGTTATTTGTAAAAAGCCGAGGGTAACATTTTTCCCCTCCCGCTCCCAAAGGGTATATCTGAGATATTTGTATAAAGGCGAGCATCACATTTCTCTTCTCGCCCTATGGAATAAGGTATAACTGCGATATATTATTTAAAAAGCCGACGCTCGCCGTATCTTAGGCGAGGGGCGTCGAGGGGGGAACGGGATATAAAGAGTAGTAAGACGGTCGAGGCTAAGGTCGGCGGTACTTGCCCTTTAGTCTTATAAGGCCGAGGGTCGCCTCGATGGCCTCGGTCTTCCTCTAACACCCGAGTGGTATATGCGAGTTATTTGTAAAAAGCCGAGGGTAACATTTTTCCCCTCCCGCTCCCAAGGGGTATATCTGAGATATTTGTATAAAGCCGAGCATCACATTTCTCTTCTCGCCCTATGGAATAAGGTATAACTGCGATATTTTATTTAAAAAGCCGACGCTCGCCGCATCTTAGGCGAGGGGCGTCGAGGGGGGAACGGGATATAAAGAGTAGTAAGACGGTCGAGGCTAAGGTCGGCGGTACTTGCCCTTTAGTCTTATAAGGCCGAGGGTCGCCTCGATGGCCTCGGTCTTCCTAAAACACCCGAGTGGTATATGCGAGTTATTTGTAAAAAGCCGAGGGTAACATTTTTCCCCTCCCGCTCCCAAGGGGTATATCTGAGATATTTGTATAAAGCCGAGCATCACATTTCTCTTCTCGCCCTATGGAATAAGGTATAACTGCGATATTTTATTTAAAAAGCCGACGCTCGCCGCATCTTAGGCGAGGGGCGTCGAGGGGGGAACGGGATATAAAGAGTAGTAAGACGGTCGAGGCTAAGGTCGGCGGTACTTGCCCTTTAGTCTTATAAGGCCGAGGGTCGCCTCGATGGCCTCGGTCTTCCTAAAACACCCGAGTGGTATATGCGAGTTATTTGTAAAAAGCCGAGGGTAACATTTTTCCCCTCCCGCTCCCAAGGGGTATATCTGAGATATTTGTATAAAGCCGAGCTTCACATTTCTCTTCTCGCCCTATGGAATAAGGTATAACTGCGATATTATATTTAAAAAGCCGACGCTCGCTGAAACTAAGGCGAGGGGCGTCGAGGGGGGAACGGGATATAAAGAGTAGTAAGACGGTCGAGGCTAAGGTCGGCGGTACTTGCCCTTTAGTCTTATAAGGCCGAGGGTCGCCTCGATGGCCTCGGTCTTCCTAAAACACCCGAGTGGTATATGCGAGGTATTTGTAAAAAGCCGAGGGTAACATTTTTCCCCTCCCGCTCCCAAGGGGTATATCTGAGATATTTGTATAAAGCCGAGCATCACATTTCTCTTCTCGCCCTATGGAATAAGGTATAACTGCGATATTTTATTTAAAAAGCCGACGCTCGCTGAAACTAAGGCGAGGGGCGTCGAGGGGGGAACGGGATATAAAGAGTAGTAAGACGGTCGAGGCTAAGGTCGGCGGTACTTGCCCTTTAGTCTTATAAGGCCGAGGGTCGCCTCGATGGCCTCGGTCTTCCTAAAACACCCGAGTGGTATATGCGAGTTATTTGTAAAAAGCCGAGGGTAACATTTTTCCCCTCCCGCTCCCAAGGGGTATATCTGAGATATTTGTATAAAGCCGAGCATCACATTTCTCTTCTCGCCCTATGGAATAAGGTATAACTGCGAGATTATATTTAAAAAGCCGACGCTCGCCGCATCTTAGGCGAGGGGCGTCGAGGGGGGAACGGGATATAAAGAGTAGTAAGACGGTCGAGGCTAAGGTCGGCGGTACTTGCCCTTTAGTCTTATAAGGCCGAGGGTCGCCTCGATGGCCTCGGTCTTCCTCTAACACCCGAGTGGTATATGCGAGTTATTTGTAAAAAGCCGAGGGTAACATTTTTCCCCTCCCGCTCCCAAGGGGTATATCTGAGATATTTGTATAAAGCCGAGCTTCACATTTCTCTTCTCGCCCTATGAAATAAGGTATAACTGCGATATTATATTTAAAAATCCGACGCTCGCCGCATCTTAGGCGAGGGGTGTCGAGGGGGGAACGGGATATAAAGAGTAGTAAGACGGTCGAGGCTAAGGTCGGCGGTACTTGTCCTTTAGTCTTATAAGGCCGAGGGTCGCCTCGATGGCCTCGGTCTTCCTAAAACACCCGAGTGGTATATGCGAGTTATTTGTAAAAAGCCGAGGGTAACATTTTTCCCCTCCCGCTCCCAAGGGGTATATCTGAGATATTTGTATAAAGCCGAGCTTCACATTTCTCTTCTCGCCCTATGAAATAAGGTATAACTGCGATATTATATTTAAAAATCCGACGCTCGCCGCATCTTAGGCGAGGGGCGTCGAGGGGGGAACGGGATATAAAGAGTAATAAGACGGTCGAGGCTAAGGTCGGCGGTACTTGTCCTTTAGTCTTATAAGGCCGAGGGTCGCCTCGATGGCCTCGGTCTTCCTAAAACACCCGAGTGGTATATGCGAGGTATTTGTAAAAAGCCGAGGGTAACATTTTTCCCCTCCCGCTCCCAAGGGGTATATCTGAGATATTTGTATAAAGCCGAGCATCACATTTCTCTTCTCGCCCTATGGAATAAGGTATAACTGCGATATTTTATTTAAAAAGCCGACGCTCGCTGAAACTAAGGCGAGGGGCGTCGAGGGGGGAACGGGATATAAAGAGTAGTAAGACGGTCGAGGCTAAGGTCGGCGGTACTTGCCCTTTAGTCTTATAAGGCCGAGGGTCGCCTCGATGGCCTCGGTCTTCCTCTAACACCCGAGTGGTATATGCGAGTTATTTGTAAAAAGCCGAGGGTAACATTTTTCCCCTCCCGCTCCCAAGGGGTATATCTGAGATATTTGTATAAAGCCGAGCATCACATTTCTCTTCTCGCCCTATGGAATAAGGTATAACTGCGATATTTTATTTAAAAAGCCGACGCTCGCTGAAACTAAGGCGAGGGGCGTCGAGGGGGGAACGGGATATAAAGAGTAGTAAGACGGTCGAGGCTAAGGTCGGCGGTACTTGCCCTTTAGTCTTATAAGGCCGAGGGTCGCCTCGATGGCCTCGGTCTTCCTAAAACACCCGAGTGGTATATGCGAGTTATTTGTAAAAAGCCGAGGGTAACATTTTTCCCCTCCCGCTCCCAAGGGGTATATCTGAGATATTTGTATAAAGCCGAGCTTCACATTTCTCTTCTCGCCCTATGAAATAAGGTATAACTGCGATATTATATTTAAAAATCCGACGCTCGCCGCATCTTAGGCGAGGGGTGTCGAGGGGGGAACGGGATATAAAGAGTAGTAAGACGGTCGAGGCTAAGGTCGGCGGTACTTGCCCTTTAGTCTTATAAGGCCGAGGGTCGCCTCGATGGCCTCGGTCTTCCTCTAACACCCGAGTGGTATATGCGAGTTATTTGTAAAAAGCCGAGGGTAACATTTTTTCCCTCCCGCTCCCAAGGGGTATATCTGAGATATTTGTATAAAGCCGAGCATCACATTTCTCTTCTCGCCCTATGGAATAAGGTATAACTGCGATATTTTATTTAAAAAGCCGACGCTCGCCGCATCTTAGGCGAGGGGCGTCGAGGGGGGAACGGGATATAAAGAGTAATAAGACGGTCGAGGCTAAGGTCGGCGGTACTTGTCCTTTAGTCTTATAAGGCCGAGGGTCGCCTCGATGGCCTCGGTCTTCCTAAAACACCCGAGTGGTATATGCGAGGTATTTGTAAAAAGCCGAGGGTAACATTTTTCCCCTCCCGCTCCCAAGGGGTATATCTGAGATATTTGTATAAAGCCGAGCATCACATTTCTCTTCTCGCCCTATGGAATAAGGTATAACTGCGATATTTTATTTAAAAAGCCGACGCTCGCTGAAACTAAGGCGAGGGGCGTCGAGGGGGGAACGGGATATAAAGAGTAGTAAGACGGTCGAGGCTAAGGTCGGCGGTACTTGCCCTTTAGTCTTATAAGGCCGAGGGTCGCCTCGATGGCCTCGGTCTTCCTCTAACACCCGAGTGGTATATGCGAGTTATTTGTAAAAAGCCGAGGGTAACATTTTTCCCCTCCCGCTCCCAAGGGGTATATCTGAGATATTTGTATAAAGCCGAGCTTCACATTTCTCTTCTCGCCCTATGAAATAAGGTATAACTGCGATATTATATTTAAAAATCCGACGCTCGCCGCATCTTAGGCGAGGGGTGTCGAGGGGGGAACGGGATATAAAGAGTAGTAAGACGGTCGAGGCTAAGGTCGGCGGTACTTGCCCTTTAGTCTTATAAGGCCGAGGGTCGCCTCGATGGCCTCGGTCTTCCTAAAACACCCGAGTGGTATATGCGAGTTATTTGTAAAAAGCCGAGGGTAACATTTTTCCCCTCCCGCTCCCAAGGGGTATATCTGAGATATTTGTATAAAGCCGAGCTTCACATTTCTCTTCTCGCCCTATGAAATAAGGTATAACTGCGATATTATATTTAAAAATCCGACGCTCGCCGCATCTTAGGCGAGGGGCGTCGAGGGGGGAACGGGATATAAAGAGTAATAAGACGGTCGAGGCTAAGGTCGGCGGTACTTGTCCTTTAGTCTTATAAGGCCGAGGGTCGCCTCGATGGCCTCGGTCTTCCTAAAACACCCGAGTGGTATATGCGAGTTATTTGTAAAAAGCCGAGGGTAACATTTTTCCCCTCCCGCTCCCAAGGGGTATATCTGAGATATTTGTATAAAGCCGAGCTTCACATTTCTCTTCTCGCCCTATGAAATAAGGTATAACTGCGATATTATATTTAAAAATCCGACGCTCGCCGCATCTTAGGCGAGGGGTGTCGAGGGGGGAACGGGATATAAAGAGTAGTAAGACGGTCGAGGCTAAGGTCGGCGGTACTTGCCCTTTAGTCTTATAAGGCCGAGGGTCGCCTCGATGGCCTCGGTCTTCCTAAAACACCCGAGTGGTATATGCGAGTTATTTGTAAAAAGCCGAGGGTAACATTTTTCCCCTCCCGCTCCCAAGGGGTATATCTGAGATATTTGTATAAAGCCGAGCATCACATTTCTCTTCTCGCCCTATGGAATAAGGTATAACTGCGATATTATATTTAAAAATCCGACGCTCGCCGCATCTTAGGCGAGGGGCGTCGAGGGGGGAACGGGATATAAAGAGTAATAAGACGGTCGAGGCTAAGGTCGGCGGTACTTGTCCTTTAGTCTTATAAGGCCGAGGGTCGCCTCGATGGCCTCGGTCTTCCTAAAACACCCGAGTGGTATATGCGAGGTATTTGTAAAAAGCCGAGGGTAACATTTTTCCCCTCCCGCTCCCAAGGGGTATATCTGAGATATTTGTATAAAGCCGAGCATCACATTTCTCTTCTCGCCCTATGGAATAAGGTATAACTGCGATATTTTATTTAAAAAGCCGACGCTCGCTGAAACTAAGGCGAGGGGCGTCGAGGGGGGAACGGGATATAAAGAGTAGTAAGACGGTCGAGGCTAAGGTCGGCGGTACTTGCCCTTTAGTCTTATAAGGCCGAGGGTCGCCTCGATGGCCTCGGTCTTCCTCTAACACCCGAGTGGTATATGCGAGTTATTTGTAAAAAGCCGAGGGTAACATTTTTCCCCTCCCGCTCCCAAGGGGTATATCTGAGATATTTGTATAAAGCCGAGCATCACATTTCTCTTCTCGCCCTATGGAATAAGGTATAACTGCGATATTTTATTTAAAAAGCCGACGCTCGCTGAAACTAAGGCGAGGGGCGTCGAGGGGGGAACGGGATATAAAGAGTAGTAAGACGGTCGAGGCTAAGGTCGGCGGTACTTGCCCTTTAGTCTTATAAGGCCGAGGGTCGCCTCGATGGCCTCGGTCTTCCTAAAACACCCGAGTGGTATATGCGAGTTATTTGTAAAAAGCCGAGGGTAACATTTTTCCCCTCCCGCTCCCAAGGGGTATATCTGAGATATTTGTATAAAGCCGAGCTTCACATTTCTCTTCTCGCCCTATGAAATAAGGTATAACTGCGATATTATATTTAAAAATCCGACGCTCGCCGCATCTTAGGCGAGGGGTGTCGAGGGGGGAACGGGATATAAAGAGTAGTAAGACGGTCGAGGCTAAGGTCGGCGGTACTTGCCCTTTAGTCTTATAAGGCCGAGGGTCGCCTCGATGGCCTCGGTCTTCCTCTAACACCCGAGTGGTATATGCGAGTTATTTGTAAAAAGCCGAGGGTAACATTTTTTCCCTCCCGCTCCCAAGGGGTATATCTGAGATATTTGTATAAAGCCGAGCATCACATTTCTCTTCTCGCCCTATGGAATAAGGTATAACTGCGATATTTTATTTAAAAAGCCGACGCTCGCCGCATCTTAGGCGAGGGGCGTCGAGGGGGGAACGGGATATAAAGAGTAATAAGACGGTCGAGGCTAAGGTCGGCGGTACTTGTCCTTTAGTCTTATAAGGCCGAGGGTCGCCTCGATGGCCTCGGTCTTCCTAAAACACCCGAGTGGTATATGCGAGGTATTTGTAAAAAGCCGAGGGTAACATTTTTCCCCTCCCGCTCCCAAGGGGTATATCTGAGATATTTGTATAAAGCCGAGCATCACATTTCTCTTCTCGCCCTATGGAATAAGGTATAACTGCGATATTTTATTTAAAAAGCCGACGCTCGCTGAAACTAAGGCGAGGGGCGTCGAGGGGGGAACGGGATATAAAGAGTAGTAAGACGGTCGAGGCTAAGGTCGGCGGTACTTGCCCTTTAGTCTTATAAGGCCGAGGGTCGCCTCGATGGCCTCGGTCTTCCTCTAACACCCGAGTGGTATATGCGAGTTATTTGTAAAAAGCCGAGGGTAACATTTTTCCCCTCCCGCTCCCAAGGGGTATATCTGAGATATTTGTATAAAG